>JAMKCH010010742.1:0-47757 GCA_023653785.1 Ophioderma brevispina
TATTTTATGATTAAATACGGCATGTTTAGCATTCCTGTTAGCAGGTATAGTTTCCTAGACAATCTCATATGTAACTGTTGGCAAAAATATCACATTAGAAATTTGGGGCGCTCTTCAAAAAATGTGCCCATTCTAGCTTAAGACTCAGGTCTTCAGAACAATCCAAGAGCAGAGAATAAAAATATTAAACCTGTAGAAATATTTCAAAGTTCAGGTGACCTTGGTACTGTATTGTATGATTTACATAATGCTTGGATGGTCTGGAGGCGTCAACGAAGTCCATTCAACTTAATATAACTTAACTTCCGGGAGTCCATTAACTTATATATTTACTAGCACAATTCATAATGCATTGTTTAATGCATGGCCTACGTTTTCATCATTGTGTCATAAGATTAAACCTTGCAAAGGGGTTTAGCCTTTATGAGTAAAAAAAAAAATAAAAGCATAAAAAACAACTGAAAACATAATGGGAGGAAACAAAGCAGAAGTCATTACCTTGAATTATGATGACAAAATTTAGCGGCCTGTGAAAGGACATTGTAATGTATGCATGTGTGTCCTTGTGATTGTCCTTGTCCTTTGTTCTCATGTCAATAATAAATAGGGAACTCTGAAACTGTGTGCACAATTTACAATTTCTCTTGGATTTTTAATGATATGAGCATTCAAAAAATGTTCTAAGGATCATGGATTTTGTGGTCTTTATGTATATGTGAGTCTAGGTAAGTGGACTCATAGTATTTTATTTAGAAAGATGGGCATGTAAAACAATTGACATTTGGGGTCCACACTAATAATGGAGTGATTGTTGCAGTGGTTATGGTTTTCAATACAACCTTCCTCTGTGTTAGTGGGTATCCTCACTAAACACAGATTTGATGTGCCAAGATCTAGGGCTGCTTTATTGCTGGTGCGCTCGATGGTGAAGCCTTCCTGGTCAGTACCGTGATAGGGATATTTGGGATGAGGGACAGCCATGTAACAGATTTGATCTGTGTAGGTAGAGGATTGCACCTGGGGTGACACTCAAACTTCATTGGGTAGGGGTGTGCTGTGTGCAGCCCACAGAGTCGGAACTTGGGCTTGTGAACTGAACAAAACTTGCAAAAATGGGGGTCTGGTGATTGAAAAATTGGAAAATTTGGACCTTGAGAACTAAATTTGTTGAAAAATTAGGCCACAAAGTGTAAAAATCAAAAATTTTGCTTGAAATGGGTCTTGTGAACTAAAACATACTCAAACGGGGACCATTACGATACCACCTTTTCTCACCATTACCTAAAAGGGCTTGTTCCGATCGTCTTTGGGATTACCGGAAGTAGTATAAATTTGATATCATTTTTTTAATTTTTTTATTTTTCTCATTGTTGTCCGCAAAATTTCAGCCTTCAAATCCATTTCTTTCTCAAGGATATAGATAAAAAACTACAGTTTTAGTGGTTAACCATCAATATTAGCACGTAATGAATAGGGAGTTGCACTATGCATTATCGTGTCTGCATCAAAAACCGCAAATCTGTTTCACGGGTACTTACCTGGTGTATACAAGTGTCAGCCTCTAATATCAAGTATAGCAGGGAGAACACGATAGCCAAAAATCGGAATAAGCACTTTAACTCAGAGTATTTTGAAAGGAAAAAGGTCCTTGCAAAAGACTAACCCTGGTTTAACCGGGGTCGGAAAGTTTAGACTCCTTTGAGAATACCAGCTTGCCACGTCAACGGGAATTGTTGCAGCAGTTTCAACGCACAATTTTTTATTGTCCACTGTCAGGCAGGTTCTTTGGAGGGCCTGTTATGGTATACTGGTAACCAGTTACTACCTGTCCCAGGGCCCCAAAGTGGTCGGCGGGCCGTAAACCGTCACCCCCATTGGGTTCCTAAGAAATTGATGAGGAGGGTAAGTGGTTACCCTGGTAGAATGAAAAAGAAGATTTACCTACAAGTGCATCCACTCTGGAGAGCTAATGGCTAAGGCCATTAAGCACAGTGTCTGCCTTGCAGGTGGGAATGGTTGCCCAAAGGCTAGGCCCACCGCGGAAAATGTGGATTGACGTCAGGAAGGGCATCCGGTCAATTATATTTTGCTCCATAAATCCTCACACAGCCAGGATTGCTGAGGGTGAGGTGCAGTATTGGCCACCCCGGTAGCAGGAGACAAAACCAGAACTCACTAAGGCACCACTCACGTCACGCACTCACTCACTCACGCACTCACTCATCACGCACTCACTCACTCACTCAGCACTCACTCACGCACGCACGCAACGCACGCCCCACGCCACGCACGCACGCACGCAGCACGGTCAATCACGCAACGCACTCAATCTCGCAGATACGCACTCACAGCAGCACGCACGCACGCACACGCACTCCTCATCAGCACTACTCACTCACTCACTCACTCACTCACTCACTGAACTCACTCACGCCCGCACTCACTCACTCACTCACTCACTCACGTGCACTCCTCACTGGATTTAAGGTAGGGCCTCCATTACTCTGCCCCGATCGGAAGACAAAGTAACTATATCACATCATTACCTCATACTTCAGACCAGACAAAGAATATAGATAGCACAAGAGTAATTAAGTTTAAAAGGATTAGTCCTCCAAGTTGAGCCATGATGAAACAAATGCAAAGTAGTAGTGTCTCCTTGTGCAAAATGCCGACCGTTTCAGATGTCCCAAATGTGACGTAATCATCAAATCATTTTTTTTCATATTTTTAATTTTTTTGGCTAACCCTCCTACCTGTTTCTTGCAGATTATGAAAGAAGTAATTTTTACCATAATACCTGTACTATGGGTATTGTGTTAATATCCAAAACTCAAGATATGAGCATTTTCCCCAAAACTATGATTTCTCTTAAAATCAAGCTTTGGGGAAAAATTCCATATCTTCAGATTGGTGACATAGCTTTTTATGTAAATTGAAACTGAAAATCTCTGAATCTAGAAGTTACATCACACAATAGCTGAGTCTTATAAGCTGCATGCTTGGTGCCCTCTATGCCTATTCTCTGGTCAGACAGTGGGGGCAGGACACAAACCCTTCTTGATTTGGGCATTTGGGATTTTCAAATGGTAATTTATGGAATTTTACATGCATTTCTACTTTTTTTTTTTTTTTTTGAAGCTCGGGGGTCCCAGGACATTACAAAATCACCTCTTTAGCCAACTTGCATCATCAGATATCAAAGACAAACTGGCAATCCTTGCTTTAGGAGGTTTTCTTATTTCACTTTATAGCATGTAGATGAAAGATTGGGATGAAGATTCAGGTTAGGGTTCCTAAGCCATAACCCTAACTTCAACCTCTGACCTCAACCCCTAACCCTAAAATTAAAATTCTAATCCCTTACCTTAAAGGCAACATTTCGTGGATCAGCAGCCTCGTGCCCGACCTTAACCTCAAAGAGGTGAGATTTTATATCATCTGAATCCAAAAACACATTGGTATGTGTACCTAATTTTACGTGAACATTGCTCTTGAAGAAAATTCGTAATTTTGTATTTCCAGTCCGTAAATGGACAGAAATTATGTAGTGATATCAGTTGAACCATAACCAAACACGAGGTGCTAGGATATGCACCTTTAACCTGTAATTCCCAAAACAAATATGCTTCCAATGCCTATGCAACCATATGTTATCATTTTGCTTTTTCTCAATCAGTTATTCATTCAATCGTGTGTGGCACAGATTTTTGAAAGGGCACTACCAGTGTGTTGTCATAAAATTTGCATACACAGCTGCGTGAAAATCACACTTTTTTCACTTTTTCCCTACTCCTATCACTTGTGTCAAAAGGGATTAAAATTAATCTAAAGAAATGGGGGGGGGGGGTGCACATGATGTTTGATACTAAATGTAGGATTTTGGAGGTTGCCAAGCTCCTCTGGACCTCTATGGGAGAAATCCCCAAGTGGGCATTATTTTGTCCCAATTTGCCTGTTATTTCTCCAAAACTGCTTGACGAATATCTTTAATTTTTAGCATACGGCGAGAAAACATCATTTAAAGCAAACTCTGCAAACTTTTGGTCTGTATAAGAAAGTTGGAGAGTTGCATTTTAAAATTAAACACTTTGAGCTAGAGTTGTCTCAACTCCCACGGCACAGTTCAGTAACTTCCATTCATCAGTGTATTTAGAAAATACACCCCTGGATTTTGGGTATGATATATGATGCCCAGAGCACACAAGGTCAGTTCATGTCAATGCATGTACAAGTACAACCCACCTAACTGTATCCTTGTAGGATGAGCATATTGTAACTCATAGTGAAATTTTCATGCCAAAATTACCATTTCAAAAATCTCTAGATTCAGGGGAATGATACAACCCTATAGTAGTATGGTACAAAAAAACCTGACCCATTGTTATAGTAAGGGAAGAAAATGCTCTTATCAGTGCCAGATATGCACCAAGCCCTTTCCACTGAGCTCCCCCTCCACGGGTTCGAGATGTAAGATGGATTAAGTACCAAATTAGAATTTTTGCTGGTTGCATGGAAATCGAGCAAAACTGCCACTTAAGATTTTTTCCATTAGAAAACAGCTGGACATATTGTGTCTAAATATTGTTCCATAGCACAGAATTCTAAAAATTGTACCAATTACACATGTGTATGCAAAACAAATTGATCATTTAAATTTATTGACTACTTTGCAGCCATAAATAAAAAAAATTGCAGCTGTATGGTTGCGCTCCAGTGCTGACAGGCATAACACTCCAGTGCTGACAGGCATAACACTCGGCATACGTCGCTGATGTATTGTAGACTGGCCAACACAAGGTGGACACGACTTCAGAATGGAAACCGTTGACGAATCGTCCGCAGGATCAACTTTTTCAGAGGCAGCCAGAAAGCGCAGGAATGCAGCCAATGAATCGGGTGATAGCTGGGAAACTGAGAACTCCATTAATGCTAGTGATGGTTAGTTGATGGCAGCTGAGTGTACGAATTAAGGTTGTAACTTGCAAGGTATAATTGTGGGCAAAACTTGTAATGTGTGATAGTGAGTTGGGCTTTTGAAGGTAATAGTGGTTTGGGATTAACATAATGGCAGGGTTGTTTGATTTAAATCATAATGTAATAATAATAATATCACTTATAAAGTGCTACAACAAAGTATCTAAGCTCTGTACATAATCACAAACTACATAAAATGCAGTTTCTTGTAAATTAATTGAAATACAATATCAACTTCAATATAAAAATCACTTAAAGGTGCAACAAGAGATTTTGAAGCACCCAAAATTAATTGTGGTGATAATAGTAATTTCACATAGATTAGATACTCAATAGATTTCTTACCTTGTATTTGCCAACAAAATGTCATAAAAGAGAGAAAACAAGTGATTTTGATTTGCTTATATTTCAACATAAAACATAGGCTGAATTTCACATTTGCTCCTATACAAAATTAGAAATTTTACACTTTTTGTACCAAAGAAACATTTCTCAGCTTAATCCTTTCAGATGGGGATATTTTTGATGGAAAGCTTTACATCAGGGCAAAAATCAGTACTTTCGATTTTTTTAGGGACACCTGATATGTGAAATCTATTGTTGCACCTTTAAGCTCATTCACTCTGCTAAAAAGGAAATGTCTTTAGTCTAGTTTTAAGTTCAGTCTTTCCACAGGAGAGTTTTATTTACAATGTAAATAAGGCCATAGGCCTGTTTCACAAATTTAATAATACAATACATATTTAGAAAATATTTTAAAATTCTGAATTTTACATCTGGTCAATAAAGCAAAATGGCAATAGTTTGCCATTTCTTTTGTAATATTTTCATTGATGAATTCATGCAGTGTAGAAAATTTACCATTGCTGGCCTCAAGTCTAAACAAGAAGGGAAATATTTCACTCTATATTGCTAATAAAATGCATTTTAAAAAGAAGTGGACCTCGTCTTCCACTTCTTCCTCTTTGCAAAGAATACAAATTTGCTCATCATATGCCAGATTTTCACTCCTACCTGTCTCAACTCGAATACAATGACGGGAGCATCTGAATCTTGCCAACACTCTATATATCGGTTATCTTTAAGGATATCAAAGTAACATATAACACTTATAGTCACGATTTAATCGCAGACGATTATTGGAGGCTAAATCTGCCACCCGGTCTTGATGAGGAATGTCCAAGACCCTCTGACTGAATGAGTTAAGAAACACAGTCTCATTACCAATTTCTTGGGCTATTCACGCAAACCAGAAGGCATTGGCGAAGAAAACAAAATATCTTTTAACAGCACTTGCTCAACTGGTTTTTCCATTCTCATCAAGCCTGCGGAGCATTTAATATGCAACTTTTGGGTATCTATGTTCAGGAAGTCTAAGTATTCTTAACAAATATTTATTAACTCAAAAAAAAAGCCTTGCAAGAGGTGAATGCATTGTTATGTAACAAGGCTCTGCAAAGGTGAACCATGTAAGAGGAGAATGATTTCTGAGAATGGACAATCAAAGATGGACTCAAAACCACCCAAGCATAACCCTTAAAGTGACAGGAGGAGATTTTTTAGGATATGAATTTCTCTCAAATATCTCTGGATTGGTTGTAGACCACCTACCAAGAACGTTTGGAAGGTTTATTGGACAAACAGGTGCAAAAGAAAACCGCAACCCTTGTTTTGAACTTGCCTGCTATTGTAATCGTTCCCCATAGAAAACCATGCTTTGACTTTCTGTCGGCAACACAGAAATACGTAAATTAATCATTATCCTTACATAAAGATGGGCCGTATTCGGCTTATTACTTCAGGTTGTGATCTAATACACTGGTAAAAGCATTCCAAATAGGTAAAAACCTAGGTTCGAGAAAAATTGGGGGCGCCTTTCGTTCTGAAAATCTCCACATGTCTCTTAACCCAACGTGCATAACTGTATTACGGCCATATAGCACTATTTGATTGGTACGTGGTAGGTAATATCATGTAAGGAGACAAATCGAGATCCGTAAAGGTTTATCAGAGTATTGAAAGTACTACTTTGATTGGTTACTTTGAGGGTACCTAATGTGTGCCCTACGTACTGTAATGAACCTACCAGACAGACGTAGCATAGGTGGTAGTTCTCACAAGAGAGAGAAGAGAGAGAGACAGGAGAGAGAGAGAGAGAGATATCTCCACCAAAAGTTTTGATTTTTGGTGGTTGTTGAACTTGTTCCAGTATGATGTACAAACCCAGAGGCGACTGACAACATTATAATATTTTAATTGGTAAACAGTTTTGCTGCCATAAATGTAATTTTTCATTGAGCGTTACAAGTGTGAAATGGTTATTGGATTTGGTTACAAGATTTGCAATTCAAGGAATGAGATACGTGCCGCAAGTCGCTGGAGGGTGTAATCATACTTTGCCTTAAAAAATAAGAGACAATTTGCATGTGGCTCAAACAGCTGTGTTTACAATTCTGGTAATCATTATCACTGTCTTTTGTACTGTAGGTTATTAACAGCTACATATAATTATGCTTTTGTGTGTGTGTATATCCAAGATGTAAAGAAAGACAGAAAAGATCACAAACCTAGTTGCCTTATGGTAAGTACATATCAAAAGCATCTTTTATTTTTGTCATGGCAACGACAGAAAATTCTAATCATCATCTTATAGGCAAGGATGACAGGTCCAGAAAGAGCCTTACTTTTTCATGTAATTGCCAAAAAAGACATTACACAGAAATTTTGTTTGGAGTGAAAGAAAATGTCTGGAGTTTGTTTCCAGTGAAATTGTAAATATCTTTCATGTGTCATTTGCAATTTGCTCCCCACCAGGGGTATCTTGTGAGTTTTAAACTTGCGTATTTTTGCTTCTGTATGATTTTTTAATAAAATCTAGGTTTACTTGAGATTATGTACAACTATGCTTATGTTTGTAATGCTGAGTGCTGCCTATGATATTCTGTGAGAAAGAAGATCCTACGGATGTGAACAACAAAACAGCAGAAGTAAGTTTTGATAAACTTGAGAGCAAATTACTGTTGATATAAAGAATTACTAAGAAGTGAGGAATTTCTTTGTATTGAAAAAACAAAAATTCTTTGCAGTCACTCCTTTGTGTTTTAAACAATGTTGGGTATCCCTTCATTCCACCGTTTCTTATAGCGAACAAAATTAGGTTCCCCTAAAAGACCTACAACAAAGTTCAAGAGGGATTCCGGAGGTTAAAAATTAAGAAGTTTCAGGGTAAATGGGTTGTATTTTTTTTTTTTGTATTGGAACCACCCAAACAGAAAGTCGGAGCATCAGCTGGATATAGGGCTTGTAGCGAGTAGGAGAAACTGATGTTATGTTCATCATTTAGGTGACTTGCCTGCCCACTTTGACTGTCTCATCCCAGCCAGGGTTAGTGGCATCATTAATTGTGTGTTTGGTATGATTTTGAAATCTCGCTATGCAGATTACTTCACACAATTTTTATTGCATATTTGGAAATCATGTAGGTATAGTATTCTATAGGCCACTTCAAGATATTGCCCTGACTTATGCCCGATGCTATTACAGCAATTGTATGTGGAGGAACAGCCCGAACGCAGGGGGCGGGGGGTAGGGGTGCAGGGGTGCAGTTGCACCCCCCCCCAAATTCCACAACAAAAGGTGAAAGTCCACTTTTTGCTTGAATATTTGATAAATTATTTTGTTAAAAAGTCCAAAATATAGAGAAATTTTGAAACGAAAGTTCACTTTTAGGCGGAAATGTTCAGAAGTCCAAAAAGGACCATGTTAGTGGGTAGGTCCACTTTTAGCCAAAAAAAATCCACTTTTCGAAAAAAAAAAAAAAAAAAGGTTCCCCTTTTGTGAAACTCCAGCCCTCTCCCAAATAAATCATTGGCATACGGCCCTGGTGGGGAAATGCAGGTATGCTGCCAGATACACAGTGAATGCTGACAATGATGTCAATGCACTGGGCTGACAGGGAAAGTCAAGTCAAACTACGTTGATGGAAATAATGCAAGTTATTCCTGTAAGTTCAACATTAGAACATCCAAATTATTTTTCTAAAGTTGAAGTGATTAAGTAAGGATATTAATTTAACATAGGTTTGAATATTTCTTCTTTTCTTGGCTGTATTGTCCATTTTGTTCCAAATACTTGAGTTTGATAATTCAGGCAATATTGTTGTTTCAATCCCGATTGACCTCCGGGACCCATCTCAGCACAAGGCAAAATTCAAGGATTCGGGGATGGGACATGGAGGTCAATCGGGATATGAACATTGTTGTTGCTTATTGTAGCACAGCAGTGCCTGAATTATCGAACTCACTTATTAATTGTTCCCTTGAAATGTTTCTTTGACAGATTATCATCCCCATAAATGCCTCACTATACAACCTAACCAATTCAACTCAGATTGATCCTTATGAGTGCACGGCTATTTCGACAGGTGTAAGTATGCTGCATATTATACATTATGCCAAAGAAGTTGCCCGGGGGCTCTCAAGTTTAGTTTGGATAGGGACATGCCTCTGAGAGTCTGGAAGTAGGACCATAGCTATACCATTTCTTGACAAACAAGAGACCCATAGCTATACCAGAGATGCAAATTTTGGGCCAAATTTAACCAAATCTGGATAATTTTGGCTTCAGATTGAGGAAATTTGAATAATTTTCCAACAATTTTTTTTAAATTTTGGCTTCCGATTGAGAAAATTTTACTAATTTTTCAACAAATATGAGAAAATTTTGAAAAATTGCTCCATTGCTATACCAAAGTTGGCATGAAAAATGGGGTCATTGATATACCAGAAGGCTGAAAATGAGACCGATGTCTGTGGCACATCCCCGTATGGTCATTTGTGTTGAAATCCCCCCTCCCCAGGGGGATAATGTGTAGACTGGATAACCAGTCATTTCATGTGCAGTCTACCAAGTCGGGGACTGACAATTTACAATATTGATATTTTGTGTGTACTGTGGGTGTTTTGTTGTGGGCTAAGTAGTTGGTTTGTGTGCTTTGAGGTGCAATGCAATGATTATGTGAGCAAGCTAATAGGTGACTTGCATCCGAGCTGCTCAGTATCATGGGTAAGGCACCTTTTTTCACCTGTAGCCAAGAATATCACCTAGGACCCAAAATTTTCAGCCCGCAGACTCTACCCATTCTGGTTTTGCATTTCAACAATGCACTTACATTGCTGACTGTCCCATATTGATCTAGAGTAAGCAAGCAGAATAACCTGTGACCGCTTTGTTAAATTTGAAAGGACCCAAAATAGCCAATAGGGTGATGGCATTTCAATTTGAAGATCACTCACAAAGAGATTGCATAATCATTGGACCCTGTTGCATTAAATGCTCATGTTCCCTGAGCTTTGTTGAGTGGCATTATTCTCCAAATAGAATCTCTGTGACATAACATCTCACAGCTGCTGTGAGAGCAGTGAATAGCCTCGTCACACTCACTGGTTGCATGCAGGAGTGAATAGGGCATTATTTTTTCCTCAACCAAGCTCGGAGATCAACCGTGTAATGATCGAGTAACTTTAAGCTCCTGATTATCCTTCGATAAATTAAAGGTGCATGTTCCGATTGCCTTTGGGAACCCCCTGATTTACCTAGAAGTAGTATCGATCTTGATATGAGGTGAAAGGCCATAATTTTCTCATTGTCGTCCTGAAATTTGAGCCCTCAAATCCATTTCATTTCCAAGTTATAAACAAAAAAATGTTGTTTTAAATGGTTAACCATCAATATTAGCACAGTATCGAACAGGGCTTTGTAATATGCATTATTGCTTCTACCATCAAAACTGCAAGTTTGTATCCCATGGTACTTGATGAGGCATATATATTTAAGTGCCAGGCTATCATATCAAGTAGAGAACACAATAGACATGAATCGGAACAAGCACCTTTAACATGTTGAATTTTTGTAGCTTATAAATTACAAGTAAGGAATTAAAGAAAGTGGTAACAAGATTGACACACCTGGCACATACATGTAGGTTGCATCAGCCCTGTTATACCATCAAAACTATGTCAGCAAAAAAGTATATTTTTCACTTGGTTTTGATCACAATGAACTTTTATTATCTATTCAGGCATGTTTGCATATTCATCAGCCCATTAGTTTCTGGTGATGTCCACAGCATACCACTGCACATGGTATCACTAATTCTATCATTATTTTGCAGGCTGTTCTACTAGCTGACATTTTACCAACGTTCATCATTAAACTCACTGCACCATGGTTTGCAGATAGAATACCATTACTGAGTAAGTTTTACACATTGAAAACACTGCTGAATTCACTGTTTTAATTTTTAGGTTGATCCAATGCAACCGGAAAGACCTTATGTCAGCATGATTCTTGTGTCTGTGTGTCAAGTTCATATTTGATGCTTATACATTGAGACAAGGGGTCTTATGTGGGTAGCAGATGAGGTCAAGGGTCATTCAGGGGTCACTTAGGGTCTGTTCACACCATTCATAGAGGAGATTTAAAAAATCATTCACAATGGTTATTTGTTTGCCTGAACTTTGTTCGCAGAGACTTAGTAATCAACTTTTCTGTCCATCTTGTATGTTCTGTCTGTCTGTTGTCTGGTCGTCTGTCTGCTGTCTGTTCTGTCTGTCTGCGCTGTCCTGTCTGTCTGTCTGTCCGTCCGTCCGTCCGTCCGTCGTCCGTCTGTCCGTCAGTCCGTCCGTCTGTCGTCCGTCCGTCCGTCCGTCTGTCTGTCTGTCTGTCTGTCATTGGTGTCTCCCGCTGGCGTCCGTGTCACTGATTTGTGTACGATTTATCTGGATTCGTACTGGGCTATGAAGGATGTAACTTGGTCGGAAAGAAGCGGGTCCAACGAGTTTCTCGACCTTATTAGATTGGGCGTAAAATATGCTAATTAAGTTCTAATTTGCATAATTAAACAAAATGTCCCGCAAGGGCTTTTGTGTACAAGTTTTCTGAGTGTTCAGTAAGGGGTATGATGATGTAACTTTGTGGAAGGGAGCGGGCTGGGAGTTCTCTCGAAACTGATTATATATTTCGGGCGTAATTCGGGAAAATAATATGCAATGTAGCTATTAATATCAAAAAATCAGCGTAATGGGGGGGGGCCTATAATTTTTGAACGGTCCTTTGGATACGGAAAATTCCCTCACTGCATGAAGCCTACATGGTGCGCATCTTTTTCGCTATTTGAAAGTTTGTTATACATGCGGCTAGGTATGCAAATGAAGCTAAGTTAAATATGCGTAATTACTGTATCTCTGAAACCGTACCTCGGATAGGCAAAATTCCTTTGCTGCATGAAAGAATACTATGCCATGCATCTTTTGGGTGAATCATAATTGGGTCAAAGTGGCATTTTGGGCATAAAATATGCTAATTAAGTGTCTAATTTGCATAATTTAAGAAAAAAAGCTTGTGTATAAGTTATCTAGAGTTCCGTAAGGCATATAAGTAGAGACCAATTAGACATTGAATCGGAAACAAGCACCTTTAACCGTTGCAATTTTGTAGCTTATAAATTTACAAGTAAGGCATTAAAGAAAGTGGTAACAAATTGGACACACCTGCACTACATGTAGTTTGCGCATCACCCCGGTTATACATCAAAACTATTCACAAAAAGTATAATCTTTTCCACTGGTTTTGATCACAATGCCTTTTATTATCTATTCAGGCATTTTTGCATTTCCTCAGCCCATTAGTTTTCTGGTGATTGTTCCACAGCATCCACTGGCACATGGTTATCACTATTCTATCATATATTTTTGCAGCTGTCTACTGCGACAAGTTTACCACGTTCATCATAAGCTCACTGCACCAGGGTTTGCGATAAGATACCATATATAGTTTTACACATAGAAAACATCTGCTGAATTTCACGTTGTTTTTAATTTTTAGATTGTCCAATCAACCGGAAAGACCTTATGTCAGCATGAGCCATGTGTCTGTGTCAAGTTCATATTATGCCTTATCGCATTGAACAAGGGGTCTTATTACGGCGGTACGGTAAGTACGAGTTCGCCTGTTTCTAAAATTGAAAGAGTAATTTGAACTTGTTTGAAAGTTCTCAAGACTAGAACTAATACCACCGAAATGCATTTGTGGGCAAAGGGAGCGGCCCATAGCGATTGCGTTTTTCACTTTTCGTTTTGCGGCACCGAAGGTACCCTACAAAAACGTTCAATTTTCTCGCTGGTTCTATAGGTTTTAGACCCAATACGTAAATATTTAAACCAAGCATATGTAACGGACCCTCTGTGCAATAATCTCCATGACCCCTTCTTTCTTCCGGAGATATTTGAGAAGTTAGTTCATTTGCATGCATTCGCTATGACGCCCTGATAACGTTAATCTCTCTGCGCCAGTTACTTAATTTAGACTACTATTTCTTTCCCTTCGCCGCGTGTTGTACCCCGACCTACCACCTCTTTTCCCGCACCGCCTAGGGTCTTAATGTGGGTAGCAGATTAGTCAAGGTCATTAACAGGGTCAACTTAGGGTCTGTATCCACACCATCATAAGTGACGATTTAAAATCATCACTTGTGTATTTTTGGTTTTCCCTAACACTTTTCTGTCCGTCTGTCTGTCCTTCTGTGTCTGCTGTCTGTCTGCCTGTCATGGTGTCACACGACACCGTCCGGGTGCACTGGCGTTGTGTACGATTTATCTTGAGTGCCCGTAAGGGCTATGATGATATAACTTGATGGAAAGAAGCGGGTCCACCAGTTCTCGACCTGATTAGATTTTGGCGTAAAATATGGCTAATTTAAGTATCCTAATTTGCATAATTAACGAAAATGTCCCCGCAAGGCTTGTGTCAGTTTTCTGGAGTTTTAAGGGCTACGATGATTTCACTTGGTGGAAGGGAGCGGGCTGGATAGTTCTCGAACTGATTAGATTTCGTGCGTATAATTCAGGCAAACTAAGTATGCAAATGAGCTAATTAATATGCAAACTCAGCGTAATTGCCTCATATTTTGAAAACGGTACATTGGATACGGAAAATCCTTCCCTGCATAGAAAGCCTATCAATGGTGCGCATCTTTTCGCAAGTTGAAAGTTGTGTTATAATGCAGCTGTTAGGTATATAAATGAGCTAATTAAATAGCGTAATTACTGTATCTCGCAACCGTCCATCGGAAGGCGACATCCTTGGCCTTCAGTGAAAGAAGTGACGATGCCACTGCCTCTTTGAGGTGCATCAATAAGTGGGGTCCAAAGTGGCATGTTTATTTTTTTGGGCGTAAATATATGCCCTAATTTGTCCCCCCGGAACGAGTTCGAAGCGGGACCTAAGAAAAAAGCAGCGTCCTTCCGTCCATTCCTTCGTCCTTTGTCCTCGTCGTCTGTGACGCAAAATGTTAACCCATTTTTTATACCATTTAATGGAGTTCCGTAAGGGCGACAATGATGTAACCTTGGATGCATAAGCGTGGTTGATGAGTTCCGGAGCGCCTGAATTAGAGTGTGTCCGGAGTATCCATATGCTAATTACAGTCTCAATTTGCCATCATTAATGAGAATTTTTCCTGCCCCAAGGCCTGTGTATACAAGTTTTCTTGAGTTCTGTAAGGCGTATAAATGATGTAATTTGGTGGACTGCATTGAGGCCTGATAAGATTTCTGGCCTTATTAGAATTTTGATCGTATTTCTGGCAAATTGAGTAGGCAAATGAGCTAATAATATGCAAAATCAGCGTAATTGCTATATTTTTGAAACTGTACATTGATCCGTCAACTTCCTGTTTCTGCATAGAGCCCTCATGGGCCACTCTTTTTTGCCATTCGAAAGAATGTGATATATGTGGCAGGCTATAGGTATGTCAAATGTAGCTAATTAAATATGGCATAATATGCATATTTTGAACTGTACATCGGATCTATAGGCAAAAATTCCTTCGCTACATGAGACTACTAGCCATAGGGGGAGGAGTGAAGGTGTTGGGGAGTGTCGGGGTGTTGGGGAGGGGGTTGGGTTTGGTGAGGGGTGGGGTGTGGGGGAGGGAGTAGGGTGTTGGTGGAAGGGCGGGTGTTGCTGGGTGTTGGGGAGGGGATTGGGTATTGCAGGGGCTGTTGGGGAAGGGGTTGGGTATGTGTCCCCAAGCTGTGTGACCATTACGAATGCGGAATTGACAGGCAATCATTGTAGAAACGAACATCAGGGAGCGTGAGACAGAGGTCCATGAAGAGAGACCCGTGGAGAAGGACCCCTTCTACGCGTCCACCTCTAGCCCCCCTCGAAGAATCCCTACCCGCATGCCGACCGGTGGCCAAACACCGCCACACGCAGGGACTCAACAGAGACCACAGGAATACCAATCAATGAACCATTCGTAGTACACAAACGAGAGGAAGAAGAGGATACATGACGCCGCGGCATGTCGGCCCGCCCCGCACAGTCAAACAAAAAAGGCGATAATAAAAGCTGAAGGATCTCAACGC
Source organism: Ophioderma brevispina (assembly GCA_023653785.1). NCBI lineage: Eukaryota > Metazoa > Echinodermata > Ophiuroidea > Amphilepidida > Ophiodermatidae > Ophioderma > Ophioderma brevispina. Next base: position 15,408 of record JAMKCH010010742.1, read on the forward strand.
GTGGGCGTCAAGCTTTTCTCTAAATGATAGGGATACGCAAAAAGGACTCAAGGTCGAGCGACACAGATCTTAACAAAATGAATGACGGTGAAGAAGCAAGAGAGCGAAGGCGGAAGAAGAATCCCGGTTAGCGACCACATTACGGAAAAGTCACGGAGAAAAAACTCCACAGCGAGAAATGCTTGGAACAGGGAGATAAAGTGCGAAGAACACTAATAGGGTCGCGCAGAGAGAGGGGCAAAAGGGGGCAAATTGAACATCTATACTAAAGATAGATGCGCTTTAGGAATTGCAAAGAGGGTGAGGAAAAATAGAGGCTGGCAACAGGAGGAGACAGAGAAAGGTAGTAAACCTGACTTCGTCAAATACCGTACTCAATGGGGAGGTACCACAGCACACGCCGCTCCTCGCCCCCCCGCACCCCAAGCGAGCCGACCGCGGACCCGACCAAACATGCTCAGCACCACCTAAGAAACAACAGACCGCAACAGACCAGAAAACTCGAAAAACTAGCAGGTCGCCAATAGACCACGACAGCCACCAAGGAACAAACCAGAACCATGACCACTCGCCCCAAGCACGCTAAGAGGTCCGGCAAGCGAATGCCAACCGTGAAAGCCAGGCAAAAGGCTAAGTCAGGGCAGAAGTAGGCTAGGCCAAACAACCTGGTGGAAACAAAGTTACGAGACGAGGAGAGCGCTAGAGCAGTACACAGGGAAAGGGATGCAAGGCAAAATTGGGGGGATGAGGGGACTTGTGAAAGGCGCAACGAAGTTAAAGACCCAAGAGTTGCGGGTGGTCAAGAGAAGATGTTGGAAAGTGAGGAGAAAGGGATGGTATTAATAGCCCAAGAGTTCACACAAAGCGAGAGAAACCACTTAGTGAGGTAGGAGTAATGGAATAACGCGCCAGGGGTCGCGCACGGACGGACGTCTAGAGGAAAATGCGAGCCAGCGGGTGACGAAAGGCATCATGAGAAGGCAGAGTTGGGAGGCAGGGGCGTGGAGACACAGAATGTAACGAGACTATCAGGATAAGTGAAGTCTGGGGGGGTGAATATTAAGCCTGGACATTTAAATTGTTAAAAAATTGGGGGTGAAGGTACAGTCGCACGAAAAAAGTGTGCGACGAGTGGGGAACCTGAGAAGAACAAGGAACCAATATGTGAGGAAGGGGGAATATAAAACGAGGAGGCAGTAAGGAAAAGCGGCGCCCGAAATGGGGGAAGAAGGAGGGACAAAAGGCGGGGTAAAGTTCGAGAGAAGGGGGACGGGGGAAGCAAGGGTGGGAAAGGGAGGGCAGAAAAAGAGGACAATGAGAAGGAGAGCAAAGGCCGGAACAAGTAATAAAAGGAAAAAGGCAGAAGAGGGAAAACCGGAGAAACCTACAAAAGTTAAGAGCGAATTGGAAAGACAAGAAACGGGAGAAATTGAAGATAGGCGGGGGGTATATGACAGTCGACTGGCACCTAACAGCTAATAAAGATAGGCAAGTAATACGTAGACTAGGGTGTGGAAGAACGTAAGGAATGGTACAGATGGGAAAGAGGACGGCGAAAAAATAGGGAGGAGATCCGAGAGTGGAGATAGTCGACAGAAAGACTAGAGAATGGAGAGCGGCGGTTGAACGCGACACTGCGCTGAGGTGAGGGCGAACAGAAATAATGGATCTGGCCGAGCCGGAAGGGCAGACGGCAACAATTTCTAGGCGGGAAGCAAAAGTATGAAAAGAGGAGGACTTGAGGGGATGACCAGATAAGGGGGGGAGGGATCTAACGAGAGGAGGAGGAGCAAAGGCGTAGGCTCAGTATAAGCAACGAGACGACGAGAGAACAAGGGATACAATTAGCGTTAAGAATGAACTAGTGTAGAGTTGCAAAATCAGGAGCTACAAAATGTACGATAGCAAGAAATTGCAGAACAATGCCTTGGGAAAAAGGGTTGACAGGAGGAGAAGACGGGAGGAGGAGAAAGAGACAAGTGGGTAGAACAGAAAAAAAGGGGAGGAGACAAGTGGAGGATGAAAAGAAAGTTTAGACAGAATGGCATAGGACTGAGAGAAATGAAAAGGGAAGAGACGGGAGGGAGTCAAGTAAGCGGGCAATACTGGGTGGGTGGACGAAGATGGGGGTAAGGGGAGTTAGAAAGTTAAGAGCAGCATGAAGGGCCCCTGAAATGTAAAGCACAAGATTCCCTTGGACGGAGAGTACGTGGGCTGTGTTTGAGAAGAATCGAGGAGAAACAGGTGAAAGGGAAAATGGTCAAAGGGGTAGGAAAAAAGACCAGAGACTAAAAAAAGCGGCGTAGAACGGGAAAAAGAGACATAGTGTCACCCAAGAGAAATACAGACAGATGGCTAGTAGAACCTAGGAACAAACAGAGATACAAAAGGAGGAAAGAGGTGGAAGCAGGGTCATTGGGTTCCGTGCTGAAGGTGAACGGAAACGCGTCGGCACTTGAACCGAAAAGGGAATAAAAAAAAAAGGTAAAAGACTAGGTGTCAGTAGACGAGAGGAACGGTGATCGGAAACCCGGTGCACAGCGGTAAATATAAAGGTGGGAGAATAAGCGTGTAAGACCCAGAGAATAACTCCCCCGCCCGGCACAAATAACCATGTGCATTAAATATCCATTTGAAATATTTACGATCAGCCACTTTTGTTTGTGCTGCAGTATTTTATATGAAGATTTGAATTATTTTAGGTAATTATGTTATAATTAAAATGGGGTTAAATGATAGTGAAATTTTTCAGGCTAATTTTAACCAAACAAAAACAATTGTAGATACATATTACTGAATATTACTGAAATATCTGAACCATTGGCTACCTTTGGGTTGTTATGTTCCGCAAGTTTAAAAAACCTACTTAATTTTTACCTCCTGGCCCAGCTGAGGCATATTATAAAAGGGGTCTATCCCAAGAAATTCTATGAACGTCATAAATGAATTATTTAATTGCAAATTAACTGTTTTGCAAATATCCTACTAAATTAGGACTTACTGTATAAATATAGCACAAGATTTTGCGCTATTTTGCAGTCAGTACTTTAATGGCCATACCTTTATTATAATGTAATAATGCACTTACACAATACCATCTATCGAGTCAAAGACAAAGACTATAAAACAGCAAAGATAACCAGCCATCCTATGTACAATCTGTTCCCTGGAATTGGCTCATTACAGGACACAACATGAGGTTGTCCTCTAAGAGACCCCCCCAATCCAAATTAGTGCCGATGCCTATGATAGACTAGTACTCAGTACGGTAATACCTGATCAAGAGATTTTTCCTAGCCATGTTGTAGAATTAGAACATTTTTATGTAAGTTATAACTAAGATATAATTTTGCATATACCTCTTCATGTATCCCTAATGTCCCTATAGGAAAAATGACTAGCAAACTGACGATCCTGCAAAAAAGGAGGTGCTTTCTTATCTTGGGGAAATCTCCCCTAAATCAAGGCAGGGGTCTGTCCCGTGGTTTTTTTTAAATGCAAAAAATGAATTTTAGGGACTAAGGGATATACACCGAAAACATAAAGTCCCTGCATGTGAGAATTATCACAAGAATGAGGTGTGAGAGATCTATATTAAATTTTTCTGTTGCTGAAGTTAACAGATTGTTTTGGAGAAGTTAGATCCGGGACCGCGTTTAATCCATGACACAAGACGGTCCCCTAACATGGCCGCTTTGAAGCGGGGCGTATTGAAAGTACCTGAATGCGGAAAACTCCACAACAGTAACTGTGGGGGTAATGCAGTACTTCATTTCATAAAAGAAGTGTAACTTAATGACTGTTTCATTTTCAAAACATTTAGGAAGTTTATCTTCATACAAGTACAAGTGTCCAATAAAGAACCTTGTGGTGTGGCTGCATAACAGGTGGTTTTGACATTACCATATGCCACAAAATTCAATCTCACAAATTGGTTGGAATTGCACGAGAAAAGGTTGTGTCTGTTTGGGTTATCCCCACCAAAAAAAATTTGTTTTAAAAGTTGCAGGTCTCCTAGACTGAATCTCGTACATAGAGAACCATTTGCAGTGGTCAATTTGTAACTGCCGTCTATGCGCAGTATAATACTTGGATTCTTTCATAATATCAACGTGACTCAGCAATGCAGCCTGAATATTCTTTTCTATTCATAGGGATACAATTGCCCATTTCATAGTGGTGGTCAACGGCAGGGACCTTGAGTAGACCCAAAGAACCTGAACCTTTTTCAGTAATTTTTTTATTTTGTTTCTTAGATCAAGTCCCTTCTAAAGCTGTCGATTTAAACAAGGACCAAACAACCTGTGATCTCTGAGTAAGATGGAACTCGGGCTATCTGATCTCCTGGAAGGCTGGGCCACACTGCTGCGCTTTGTCTTGAGTTTTTGTCTTTGACTCTATAGTGTTGGATGTAGATGGAATGTACAACACAAGTTGAGATAAACACAAATAAACAACATGTCTGATCATATCAAAGTTATGTATCTTCATTATTATTTGTGATTGTGTCCTATTTTGATGTCGGCCCAACGGAATGATTAAAAGAATTTGCGACATGTGGAAGATCCACAACCTGGGAGAACATATAGTATAGATGCAGGCGAAGACTTGGCATAAGGAAAGTATCCAGCGAACAGCCACTCCATTACCTTTTCCAAAGGGTGTTGGCCTCTTTCTTTGCCGCATCCCTACTAAATTATGAGCTTAATGTATAAATATAGCAAAAGATTTTGCGCTATTTTTCCAGTCAGTACTGTTAATGGCATACCTTGTATTATAATGTAATAATGTAATTAAACATATACCAGCTATCGAGTCAAAGACAAAAACTATAAAACAGCAAAGAATAACCAGCCATCCTATGATACAATCTGTGTGATTGGCTCATTAAAGGACACAATATGAGGTAGCCCTCTAAGAGACCAATCAAATTAGTGCTTTGATGCCTATAAATGGACAAGTAGTGCTCAGGAATGTAATAACCTATCACGATTTTTTCCTAGCCAGGTTAGAATTAGAACATGTTTATGTAAGGTTATAACTAAGATATATTTTGCATATACACTCTTCATGTATCCCTAATGTCGCTAGAGGAAAATGACTAGCAACCTGACGATCACTGCAAAAAAGGAGGTAGCGTTGTTTTTCTTGTTAGATCTAGGGGCAGTTTCCCCCGAACAACAAGGCCTGCCTTGTGTTTTTTGATAAGTAGCAAAGTGACATTTAGGGACGTAAGGGATATACACCAAAAACATAAAAAAGTCCCTGCATGTGAGAATTCTTATATGCACAACTTCTGTTGCTGAAGTGAAAGGATTGTTTTGGAGAGATTTAATCTATGCATTTCAGGCTTAGATGAGTAACCATGCGCCAGGAGTCCTTTTGAAAGTACCTGAATGCTTGGAACCTCACGGATTAACTTTGGTAATGCAGTACTTAATTTCATAAAAGAAGTGTGAAACTATGACAGTTTCATTTTCAAAACAATTTTGGAAGTTATCATTCATACAAGTAGAAAGTGTTTTTCCTGGTCCAGCCTAAAAAGAACATTGTGTGTGTGCGGCATAACAGGTGGTTTTAGCATTAACATGGAATATGACCAAAAAATTAGATCATGAAAATTGTTCAATTAGCACATGAGCTGGGGGAAGAAGGCCAGACAAGATTTTTAAAATTGAAAATTTGTTTTAAATCTTTAAAATCTGTTTGAATCGTGAAGAGGGAGAACAGAGAAAAGGTTTGTGTCTGTTGGATTATGCTAACTAAGAAGATTTTGTATTAAAATGGCAGTCTCCTAACACTGAAGCTTTTACCATGTAGAGAAGCAATTTGTAAATGCCTGCATGTGCAAGTATGAATACTTTGATTCTTTCATATATAAAAAGTGACTCTAGCACGCAGCCTTGAATATTCAGTGTATATTCATAAGGGATACAATAGCCCATTTTCATAAGTGTGTCAACGGCAGGGACTTGAGTAGGACCACAAGAACTGAACCTTTTTCAGTGTATATTGTTCTATAGCATCAGTCCCCTCTAAAGCTGTCGATTTAAACAAGGACCAAACAACCTGTGATATCTGAGTAAGATGTGAACTCGGGCTATCTGAGCTCCTGGAAGGATGGGCACACTGCTGCTGTTTGTTGTAGTTTTTGTCTTTGACTCTATAGTGTTGGATGTAGATGGAATGTACACACAAGTGAGATAAACACAAATAAAAAACATTTCTGATCATATCAAAGTTATGTATCTTCATTATTATGTTGTGAGTGTTCATATTTCAATTTTTGATGTCAGCCCAACGAAATTTCTTTTTTAGAAATTTGCGTAAGTATGTGGAAGATCCTCGACCTGGGAGAACCATATAGTATAGACGCAGGAGAAGACTTGGAATCAGGAAAGTGATCCAGCGAACAGCCACTCCATTACCTTTTCCAAAGGTGTCGCCCTCTTTCTTTGCCGCATCCCTACGAATGCAAAAGTGCCTGTGGAGTTCCCCGAGGGAGGAACCAGCCAGATGAGGAGCAAGCCAGGGCGGATTTAAGGAAAGGGCCCGGTCAGCAGATTAAGGTAGGGCCCCTTTAGTGTCGCGAAGTGATGCACTTTAGTGCAACTAGGGGTGGTGCCCCCCTCAGAAGTGAACAGAATTTGAACAAGCTGGAGTGGATTTGATTTATATAGTTTTTGATCCTGGGCCCGTCGCATTTTGGTAGAAAAACGGCCGTGATTCTGTTTTTCTTTTTTCCCTTTTGCCGTTATTTTTAAAATTTTGGGGGGCCCTGAGAGCAATATTTTAGGGGGGCCCTGTCAGCCGCTGCTGGACACTGCTGACTCTTAATCCACCACTGAGCACGGCCTCGCCTATCACTTAAAGGAGAACTGCCGCATCCCCCAATCCCACTCGTTTGACTTCTCCAGAGATATGCCCGTTTCATACGAAATGCCACAATATTTCCCCATTTCTGATGGTGGGAGAAGTCCTCCCCGCACTGCCGACCATGAAGCCGATTTCTTCCAACCGCCCCATCCCAAACTGCTGGACTGGAGGCAGATGAAATTGGAAACCTTACTCCTGTTTGCTGTCCAGACCAGGCTCCCCTGCTTGGAGTTGAGGGCAGAGCAATAGCTTCATTGAAGCTGGCCACACACAGGGTCGCCCCGTGGAATGAGGCCAGGACCAGGATCTTAGAGATCTGGATACCTTAATCAAGATGGACTGAGTGTAGCCAATGCCACTCTATTAACCTTCGCCCACCTGATGAATGTACTTTGGACACTGCCCCGCTCCATACGCCCAGCACTTCCTCACCCTGAAAGACTTGGAGCATGTCTCGGTGGAGCACTTTGCCCGACTTGGCATCCTAATGCAGTTCTCAGATGCAATAAGGGCCCTCCATTTTACCAACCAAGAATAATCTTGAAGACCCCCATGGCCTGGACCGTTCATGGGATGGAATTCACCCAAGGAACAAGAATTCCTGAGGACAGCAAGGCAGTAGAGAAGAGCATAAGTGGCTCACAAAAGGGCCAGGCCCAGGACAACCCAAGACTCCAAATAACCTAAAAATTCAGATATTCGATATGGCCGCCAAACAACAAGCATCAATATTTATACGTTTGACCGTATATCGATAACTTGGTATATATTCTAATGCTTTAGTAATCATAGGTTAAGCACTATATTGATTTGTGAATCCGAATCAAAAAAGAAAAATTATTAAAAATCAGATTTTTGTATGTCTGTTAACAAGTATAGCTTGCCTAACATACCTACAACTGCTATAACTGAAGCACCCTAATAAGGACAGAATCGGATAATTTAGGCCTTTACTGTCTGACGGACATTCTACAACACGTAACGAAATGGAGATTCATAATCTTTGACACTGATGATTTCTTCCTTTTCTATCATTTCCAGTTGTAAAATATATTATGGGAATTCTAGAGCCTTATCCTTCACTTTTCATCTATTCCTGCGAATTTCAAATAGTTTTTTAATCTTTTGAGTCAATCACTGATAGTGCCTTTAATTGTAAACCATTATAAACGGCTTTCAATAATTGATATCAAATCATAAACCATCAATAATTTGCCCAAATGGCAAAAATAATTACTGTCCATATAGCCAGAGCTGAAAGTTTTGTGTATCTCAACATAACTCATTCAGGAGCAAGATATCGTACATAAGGATTGATATCTGCAAGATGGTATCCTAGATGGGCATCCAATATGCTTTTAATGGTCAGCAGTAAATGTCAGTAATTCATTCACACTGTAGTCTCAAAGATATATTTTTTGGGGGGTTTTAGTTGATTCATCACGTCCAAAAATACCAGTAAGGCTATCTGAAGTGTCCTTGATTGTTATTCACAAATTTCCCATATGGATACCAATGGACACCTAAACCTACAAAAACAAGAGATATCTCTAGACTATAGGTGATTGGGATTTTCAAAGCGTTGTAGTGGCTTCCCGCCATAATCAGATACCCATCTTGGATCACTTTCCATGTATCGTTCGCCGGTGCTCCGACAACAGAGGAAATTCCACGAGATTTGCGTAGTATCAATCGCCGATTTTGATCAGTGCATAGTGAAATGAAATCGCCGATGATAACCATGCACGTATTGCAATTTCGATCGGAAAATTGCAAAAAAAATCACCAAATGAAAAAAAATACAGATTTCATTGTGCCCTGGCACAGACTGTACATAAAGAGTGATGAATGCGAAAGAGTATACAATAATCGCCCCCTGGGACGAAATAAAGATTCATACAGGAAAGTCAGACGAAGTACGCTGACACAACCAAAGTCAAGGGCGCAAAACCAAAGGCGCAAAATTCGGCAACCGAAGCTGAGATTAACACTCGGGTTGACAATCCAACAAACAAGCAAAACACGGCCGACGGCCACAAAAGAACAATGATAAGGATGTAATATTAAATCTCTAACACGGTAAGATAAAGTGGACATTACACTAACTGATTCAACAACATCAGGACAAATGGACTGTGGTCCCATCCTTAGGGGTTTGGCATGCCTAGACTAGAGTTATAAGCTCACGCCATCCTATTATTGTTGATGAACTATGGAGGAAGCCGCAGCCCCTCAGAGTTTGTATATGATCATGAGGAGCCCAGCTCAAAAAGGATGAATACTGAGGTGAAACAAAAAAGTGCCATTTAATGACGACCCTTCAAGGTTCGCGGCAGCCTTAAGTAAATTACAAAGAAAAGGGGCCAAACTAATCCCAGAATTACATTGCAAACTTGTCAATGAAAGCCTTTTCTGAAAGCATTGATAAAGACCAGTTTCAGAGGACTGATGGACTCATTACCTAATGATAGGTAAACTGATCTGATTGACTTACAGGATTATACACAAACATTGCTCATTAGGTTAAAAATATTTTCAATTATGTTTATTGGATTCGAATAGGCTAAAATCCGTCAGAAAACCGTTGGAATTTTTCTAATAACACAAGGTTGATATTAGTGATCTATGAATTTGTAAGCCTGGACATGGGCGATCGACAGGGCTTGGATTTCACCATTGCAAACATCAATCAACCTCGCTCTGGGCTATGGGTGGCCCACCTAGCATTAGCATCTACTCTCCAAGGTCAAGGACAGATATCGTCTACGCTGCGACAGCCGCACGGTGGTGATTTATATATACAGCATGGAGGTTGCCGCAGCCTGGACCGTATGCCGACAGTCAAGCCTGCTATATGGTGGCCAGTGTCACACGATGAGCCCCAGGCAGTCCACCTCCCGGGCAGACATCATGTAGCGGATACCCTGTCGAGAAGGTGTAAAGCCACCATGTCCCCATCACGGTCGGGGCTCGTCGGTGGAATGCACCTCAACCCGACGATGTGCAAGGCGGTCTTAACCGACTCTAGAGGCCTCTAGTCGACCTTTTTGCAGTGCGAAGAAACAGCAGTTCCGCGATCTCTGTTCCTGGGGAGCGGACCAGATGGTGTTTGCCATTAACGCATGACGATCAGCTGTGACAGGATCTCGGCATATACGTTCCCCCGATAGCGTTGATACACAGGGTGCTGGATCTCTCGAAATTCAGCGGTGCAACATGCGTCCAGCCCTACTGGGTCAAGACGATGTGGTTCCCGAATTACTACCTCTCATGTCGGTGGAAGTTGTTTTTACCTGCCGATGAGTAGAAACCGCTTGTGATGAACACGGACAGACCCAAGTCCTCTAGCGAATGATTCAAACCCTCCACCTGACTGAAGGGCGACTTTCATCTAGATCCTACATGGCAACAAGCCTTTCTAAAGAGGCTGCCGCCCTGGCAGGAAATGCAGCATCCTTGACGAGAAAGAACCCCTACAATTCCGCATCATGAAGTACCACACTAGTTTCCGATGTGCAAGTAAGCTAGAGGCGCCGCCGGGAGTCCTATTCCGGGCTCCATAACATCGAATAAATGTGCAAACTATAATTTGAGTGCAAGGGAGAGTCACTGAATCTATTGCCTAGTCTTTACGTGATTTTTGTGGCACTTATGAGTCCGGGCAGACTATAAAACTTCTACCCGGGACAACAAAGTCAATCGTTATAAGGTCTCTTTGGGAAATGTATTAGAGTTCTTCATATGGTTCTTCCAGCAACAAGTGGGGGTTTGGGCAGCGCACACTTCGTTCCTCACGGCTTCTCAGTTGGATCTTGAGTGCCTAATTCGTCTGTCGTGAACGAATGCATTGACGACCTTACAAGAAGACGGCGTTCTAATTGCTACAGCCTCGGGGAGAAGATTTGATGAATTCATGTCCTTTCCACAGTGGGGATCCACATGGCCTTCTCCAAGGGCAGTGCATTTCTTCCCTAGCTATCTATCTTAACGGCCGCAGCCGAGATGCTGTTCACCATGTATCACCAAATCTCCCCTGTCTGTCATTAAGTTGGGATGTCATATGGATCCTGTTGGATGTCTTGAGCAATCGTTTCAATGTAGTTAAAGGGTTGACGACCCCTGTTTTTGGCACGATAACTTTCCAGCATGTGTTTGTCTGAGACTACTTGATAATCACACGATAACAGTGACCGCAAATCGTGCACGGCGTTTGTCACAAAAGAGTACTTTGGGGGATTCCCCTGCTTTAGTCCATGGTGCTCACCCAGATAGTTTGTACTCGCGTAGAAGCCTGTGGAGGTGCCATTTAGTCTATCCTGTATCTCTTTCTTCTTGGTCCAGGTCTCAGACCCATATAACAGACTACTCTCTACATAGGCTCGAAAGAACTTCAGCTTGGTAATTGAGATACAGATTGCCATACTAGTGGTGGTAGTTTTTGGCAGGCATTCCAAGCTTGCCTTTGCGTGACAGAAGTCCCTTTTCTTCCTGTCAGCAACATAGGACCCGATTTGAAGTCCCGGACCTCTTTGAGTTGGGAACCATCTGTAGTGCAAAAGGTTGATGAGCATCTTCCTCATTGACGGTCCATATTCCGTCTTCGTGGCATTTAGATGAAGGGGCCGACTTTGTCTGCATCATTCTCAAGTCTGTTTGTAGTTCTTGTGCATCACAATACCATCAGCTGTTGAGCTAGATCATCTGCGTAGTCAAGTCTGTGAGTACTGACTTTGGTGACGTCTAGACCGCTTTGGGTTGTGGTGAGTCCCTCTTGCATTCATGATGTCAAGAACTGTCTGAGGATGTGGATCAACCACGACTAAAAAGAGATAGGGAGCAAGGTAATCTCCTTGGACGATTCCATTAGTTATTAGGCTCCTTTGTGGGGCCCATGCATCCATGGTCCTGCACAAAGCTAGATTGGATTATCGTACATGATTGCATTGCCTTGACAGTCCATCTTGGACACCAGATTGGTAGAATATGCAGCATGATTAACACCCCTGTTTTACACTGTCAAAGGCCTGAAGTCTACCAACACCATTGACGCCAAGTGGAACCATGGTGCCTTTTGACGTCATCCCCTTCCCTTGTCTTGGACTCCTCTGTCTGGTCTCTGGGTGGGGGTCCTCTGTCACGCGGATGGTCCATCTGTATTGCTTTCTTGATGTGATCAATGATGCTTCTTTCCCTAATTTGTTTCGGATCAATGGGTTTACGCTTTTTGATCTTGTAAGAGTGGATCCAAGCTGCTTCTTTCCATTTTTCGTTCGTTTATGGCATAAGGCTTCTTCATCATGCCTGCTCACTGCCCTTGTCTTAACTTCATACTACTGTATGATGTATTCATTGCACACCTTCCTTCTATCTCTATACTGGTTTGCTATTTTCATATGTTTTTACTCTGCCAAAGGCTGTCTAACCAAGACCAATTCTCTTGTTAATAGATTAGCATCACTCATGACTGGTTGTGGGGGTGGGCCAGGTACGCATAGACTGTCAACACTTTTCCCAACATGTCAATATTTGTCCATCAACATTTATCGTGGACCGGTTGATGTAAACACTTTGATTTCCTCAGGATGAATAGTGAGGCCAAATTGTGGTTTACTGGCTGTTTGATGTCATTGAGCATTGCTTTCCAGCTCCGAAGATTTGCAAACAGGAATAACTTTCACAAAGATTCAGGTGGGAGAGGTATTCGCCATCGTTGTTGAGTCCTTTATTTTCCCAGTTGACCTTGTTCGATCATTGGCATCTTTGGATACATTCTGTTAAGATGTTTTGTTTAGATGTTATCCCCTTGCCTTGCTCCCCTTCCAGCTTGATTTTGTCACTGTCTCTGTGGAGCTTTAGGGTGGATATGGCCCATTGTAGCAAGTTCTCTATGGGATTAAAAAATAATAGGGAGGGGGGTATAAGGCCTCCAAAAGCAAGCCTGTTCTCTTGGTCGATGTTGATCCAATGTGCTCTCCAACGGAGGACGTTTGAAACTCTTGAAAAGGGCGATTGGCCTATAGTTCTGATGTCGACGTATCTCCCTTCTTATAAAGGATGACCACTGATGCATTTTTCCAGCTATTGGGGACCTATTCGTCTTTTAGACATCTGAACAAATCAGCAAACATTGTAACAATAGGCTCTCCTCCATGTTGCATTTCAGTAATGATGTTATTCTCTATAGGAGTCTTTCTTGCTTCAACTTCTTGATGGCATCGCTCACTTCTGATGTTAAAATGGTAGGTGGAGTTGAGCTAGTTATACTGCTCTGGGCATCAGAAGGCTGGTCAATTGGTTGTCTAGAGCTGTAGAGATGGTGGTGAAATTCTTTTACCATTCTCTCTTTTTTTCTTATCAAGGTCTTCGGTATAAGTTTACAGTCTTCCCCTCTTAGGGCTATGATGTTATTTCTGCCTAGATACTGTTCAGATGACTTCTCATGCGACTTTGAAACCTGTGTTTCGGTATTCAAGGCTTTCAACTGTTATTCGTCGTTATAACTTCTGATTTCACTTTCCATACGATGTCTGATGGTCTTACAAATCTCAGTGTACTCAACATTTCACACTCCTAAGCTTCCTACTCCACTCCTTTTCATCTGCCATCGCTTCTCTCTCAGCCGCTTTGTCTCTACAATGAGCTTATCAGGTTTATATGCTTTGTCTCGTCCAGCTGTTTCTACAGTAGGTTCCATAATATTTGTGACAATGCTATCATAAAGTGTGTGGTCTTCTGAAGTTTCCCGTTCTATAGCTTCAAAACTGCTGGTAAGCTTCAGTTGGAATCCGGCTGCCTTGGCTGAGAGCGCCACTAGGTTAAGTTTCTTATTCCGGTTCATAAGCTTTGCCCTCTAAAACGTGGTGTATGTTGATGGTTAGTGATCCGCGCACCAAGCGATGGTCACTGCATAACTGAATGTCTGTGAATACGTGAGTAGTCTATTAGAGAGGAAGTATCACATTCTTTGTGGATCCATCGGATGAGATCCATGCCCAGTGTCTGTTAGGAGCTTTCTTAAAGGTGATCATAATTTTCATTTGATGCGTGAACATAGAGCTAGAGCTTGCTGATCTACCCCCCCCCCCCCCCGGGGGGGCATGCACTCACATAATTATGAAATGGATATGGGTGTAATGCTGGCGCTTCGAAAAAACAGCGGCAAGGTGACAGGACGTGCAAAAATCGGGGTCTTTGGGTGAGAGACAACCAAATTGTTGCAAAATATTCCTAAAAATGGGATTATTTGGTGGAAGGTTTGCACAATTTTCTAAAAAATAGGAGTCTGGGTGAAAATGTTCAATTTTCTCCACAAAAATAGGGTCTTTGGGTGATAGCGGTAAAATTTTCAAAATAAAATAGGGTCTTTGGATGACAACTATGCTGAAAATGGGGGTCTTAAAAGCCTTACCTTGCTGTTACTCATCAGTTTGTCTATTTCCTCGTAGACAGTGTAGACCCTTCGTCACTGTTTGTAGGTGAGTCTGGATGATGTTGAGGTAGTACTTGTTGTGTATCTTGAAGTTCAGCCACTCTATCAAATATTCCTTTGAATCTTGTTAAATTTCCAGCAATATCCTTGTAGACAACAAAGCCAACACCATTATGACATGTGCTACCACCCTTGTAGTACAGGTTGTGACCACTGTTTGCTAATAGTGTGGTTTGGTGTGTATTCCCGTATGATTTTCATGCTAAAATTGATTTTGTTGCTGTTTGGGTTTCAATAGGACCTAAATTGTCAGAAAATGATGGGGGTGCAAATTTTCGGACTGATTCCCCCTTCTTCAAGGGGGAAAATGTTAGTACAGGGAAAAAATTAAAATCGAGTCAAATTGTGTTTTAATGTACACTGACGCGTTCGTCTCCTCATAAGGGTTAGAAAAAGTATATATTTGCCTAGGTTCCAACCTTTAGTTAAAGCGGTATAGCTCCGTAATAGTTCAAGGTCACTCTGGGGGTAAATGCTCCGATGTTGTTGAAAGTGGTGTCAAATACTGAAACAGAAAATGCATTTTAATTGATTTTTGATATTACCATTCCGACATCCAGGGAAAGTTTTGGCGACCCCCATAGACCATGTAGACCCTTGCGACATTTTACTATGTAATTAGCCAACCAAATGTCACACACTGTAAAATAATACATTTTTGGAGTCTGTGAGACAATACAAACAACTTATCACCATTTTCAATAAAATCTGAGCATTGGATAAATTTTACCCCAGGATGACCTTGAACCATTATGGGGGGCTATAGCGCTTTAACTAAAGGTCGGAACCTAGGCAAATATATACTTTTTCTAATCCTTATAACATAAGGAGACGAACATTTTAATGTACATTAAAACACAATTGGACTCGATTTTAATGTTTTCCCTGTAGTAACATTTCCCCCCTTGGGGAAGGGGGGAGCAGTCCGAAAATTTGCACCCCATCATTTTCTGACTGTCTGGTCCTATTGAATGAAAAACAGCAAGAAAATCAACTTTAGCACCAAAATCCTACGGGAACTGTTTCATTGACATACCAAACCACACTATAAAAGAAATGCAGCCTTCTCCTTTCATTCTAGCTTCACTAATTCCAATGATGTCAAACTTTATCCTTGTCAGTTCATCTTCAAGCTCTATGATTCTGTGAACAACCTATGTATCTGAAGACCTAGTGATGCTGGGAACAATACTTTAAAACTTTCTCTGGTCAAAGTTGAAATTTGACAAGCGCTCCCGCGCTACCCGCTGTGGAGCATGTCCTGATAGTATAACAATGGTTTAGCATTAACGAACATCACTACTATTTCTAAGATGCACAGTTTAGGCCCAGCGAAGCTAGAAAAATGACAAGGTTTTAAGATTTCCAAAAACCTGTAGAAGCCCCTACTATACCATGCAAGTCGTTTCCCCAGGATCTTCGAGCTAGAGTAGCCAAAACTGGCTATTACTGAAGGAGGGGCACAAGCCCCTACAACCCATATAATCATCCCCCAGGGTTCTCACCTGGGTCTGTCAGGGGGAGGAAATGTCAAAAAGGTCAATATGGCCCGTCAAAATTTGGCCATGTCTTTTTTCTAGAAGAGCTAGAGCAGACGAACTTGGGTATTGTAGGCGGGCACAAGCCCCCCCCCTCCCCTCTAATCATGTAAAATTACCTCCCCCCCTTCCCCGAGTTCTCCAATGGGTCTGTCAGGGGGTTGAGAAAATATAAAAAAGGTCAATATTGCACAATAAGGGTCAACATTTGATATATTGTGCTAGATGGGCTTGGGAAACCAAACTTCGGTATATTGCAGGAGGGCACAAGTGCTAACCTTGTAATACCCACAGTCCTCCCCTGGGTCTGACAGGGGGTGGGGAATTGTCAAAAAGTCAATATTTTACCAAAAAAGGCCTCAGTCAACAGTTGGTCATCTTTGTGGGCGCTGACATTAATGACCCTTGGCATTTGACCTTTTTAGAGTTATTTTTGGTGAGTTATGATGGGGTTAATCGATGAGTTATGTTTTTAAGAATTATTGTGGTGAGTTATGGATGGCGTTCATCGAGGAGTTATGTTTTTAGAGTTACTTTTTGTGCGTTATGGATGGAGTTCATTGACGCGAGTATGTTTTTTATGGTGAAATTTTATTTTGGTGGGTTGAATGACATTGCATCGTTTAAATATTGTAGTCTAGAGGGTTTAAACCTTAAATCCCTAAATGCCATTTTTGCCACTTTTCAAAAAACACGGAGCCGATCCCTGCCTTGTGTTTACTAGGGAACGTGCTCCTAGATCTAACAATACAAATATAGCTACCTCCCTTTTTTGCGGTGATCGTCAGGTTGCTAGTCATTTTCCTCTAGGGACGTAAGGGTTAAGGGAGTGTTGGCCAGAATTAAGAGCGTTGTTGGGTGTAGTTCAAGTTCTCACTTAGTGATTTGGTGGGGCATTTTACGTATCTCGTAAATACGTGTTCGCCTTGTTATACAACTCAGAAAACTTCCGTGATAGACGATCCATCACTCCTTGCGTGTATCTCTCATGAGTTTAGCCCGGAGTTTAGTCAAGGCAGGGGCCTGCTCCGTGATTTTTAAACACAGGCAAAAATGGCAAATGACAATTTTCCCTTTGTGGGCAAACTTATTAGCTCTTATTGAGAAGGTCGTATCCTCCAGGTTACATCCTATGTTAACTCCTACAAACTTTCGGAACCTTAACAGTCAGTTTACCTCTGTGCCCATATAGCACTGAAACTGACATCCTTTCTGTTCAGGGTAAGTTCCTTAGCGCTATTGATAACCAGCAGGGTGTGTTCTTGGTGATGATTGACCTATCTCCGCTTTCGACACTGTCGATTATGACATCCTTTTACAGCGTCTTACAGAAGACGTTGGGCTCAGGAGCACTGTGTGTGTGACTGGTTCAGGTCATACCGGATGTCTCAAAAAAGAAAACCCTAAAAGTGCCCTCTATTTCACGAAGAGAAAAAAGTAAACCATACAAATTAATACAGATCTGAAAAGTGCATTTTGTTAGGTTTCCGATTTGAGGGTTCTCTTTTTTTTCCACACCCGGTATTTGTGTGATAGGTCCAGCCAGGTCAGTGGGAGGGCGAGTTGGTGTAGCGGTCGAATCGCTCACCTTTCCCCAATGCGGCCCGGGTTCGATTCCCGGTCGAGCCAGTGTCGTATGTGAATTTGGTTGCCGATCCATACTCGTCCTCGCAGGTTTTCTCCGAGCACTTCGCATCTAAATCGGACTTCTTCTCATAAATCTTTCCCCGTTGTTCCGGAGGCGTCCCTTGAATTTAATGCATATAGCAATATTGGGTTCTGCCTGCCGAATGTTATAAATATAATAAATAAATATAAAGTGTGAATGACACTCTGTCTAAAGACGCTCTTCTTAGATATGGGGTCCCACAGGGACCTATTGTTGATCCCCAGTACTTCATACTACTCTCATGTCATTGGTCATATCATTCGCAGACACTCTATTGATTACATCATATGCTGATGATGTGCAGATGTTTTCTATTTTTTATCCCGCCCAACCTGGCGATGCATGCTGTTTGTGCTCTGTGCTGTGTCAAGGAGTAGTTAAAATCTTGGATGATCACATCAAACCAGGACAAAACCGAGTTCTTCATTGCCTCCTCTTCTTCGCGTTACGAACGCCTTCACCATATAAGCTTTCATTTGAATGGCCTGGAAATCCCTTCTACTACCCGGGTTAAAAACTTGGGTGTCATTTTTTGACCGTTTAAATTTAATGACAATGTCTGATAACATCAACTCATCAATCTCAGTCGGATAAGAAGATTTTTGGATTTCAATGCTTGTCACAATGCTGTTCGTGCTCTATTTCTGTATAGGCCTGACTACAGCTTGTGTCTCTTCTGGCAAGAGTTCCATATGTACCACTCTTCAAACTTCTACGTGTAACAAAATCTTTTTATTTTTGGCCTTAGCGATAGGGTATTTTGCCAATGTAAGGCCATAAATGAAAACAATTGTTTCCTGTTGAATTTTTAAAGAGGGGTAAATATGGAAGCTCTTTCCTCTCTTCTTAATCGTGTTTCCAAGAAATTCTCACACGACTCCAACGACTGCAAAACAAATGTGCTAGGCTGATCTTCAATAAGCCGAAACGTACTCACGCATCTCCCCTCCTTTATGAATTACATTGATTACCGGTCGCTCACATCCTTACTCTGGGACAACCCAATCCAGCGCACCACCATCACCACCACTTATTTATTATCAATCACAAGACCAACACTCAACTAGGCCGAGACATCCTTTTAAAGGACTTTGTTATTAACCGAGCCAATAAATGAATTGTCAGCCCTGTAAATATGGTGGGGCATGTTTCGCGTTCGCGGTTCACTTGCTAGGTCATAGTATCTGAGAGCTGAGTAATACTCATAGAACGTGCCGTATTGTTAAAAGAATAGTGTCCGTGCAAAACTGTGATGCGTAAATGAGTGTTTGGGGCGTACCGTTATCTATAATCAGACCCAGGGTGTGCCTGGACATATAGTACTACATGTGTGAAGTTACATAATCAAGTTACATAGACGGTAGTCTGGTGGTTTTGTGTATGCATTTCAACCTTTTCAGTGGTCAGTTTAAAGTAGCCACGTAACAAGTAAAATAGTAAGCTTGTAATGTAAGTGCAAGGGAAAATCTCTTTGGGGCTGCTCCTGAACATGCGGATGCGGCGCTTTCCATTCTTATATAGCCTACTTCAGCCTTGGGCAGTAGTGCTATTGCCAGTTCAATGGCATCAATGCATTTACCTTCCAGCCTTTTTGTGTGGTGTGCGTGTGTATACATGGCATTAATATATAGATATATATATAATATTATATATAATCAGCCAATGCCCTTCTGTGGGCCCAATGGGTGTTTTTAACATGGGGAAGGCGGCTTAATTGTAGGCTATTATGGCTTCAAGTGGGCAACATGGTGGATCCAGGTGGCTAGAAGTGGGTAATTTGGCGTGGGTTGAAATGTGGGCACCCCAAATGGGTCCATTTTGGGTTATTCAAGGGTCGTGTGGGATCTAGGCCATGGGGTTTTCAAGGTTTTTTTTATATGGCCAATGGGGGTTGATGGTTGGCATGGGTACAGGGGGCTTCCACAGGGCTCACCCACATGGGCGTGGTATCGAGACCTGTAGTTTTTTTTTCTGCTGTAAAATGCCAAAATTTTGATACATAATGTGATTTTTAAGTATTTTTTAAAATAAATTCTCAGACAAGGGCCCTATAATAACTGTATTATTTGCTTTCATCACTTACCATTTGATGCACCTTTTCGGAAAGGATGGTTGTACAGGTTTTTAGATTGTTAAACAATTTTGAAAACCCATAGAACATACATATCAATATTAAAATAAACCTTTCATAAAAATTCAACCTAAAGCATTCGTGTTTCCTTGCACTTCAGCTATTATCCCATCTTTTAGGCGATGTTTAGATGATGAAACAACAAAACATACCATTTGTGTTTCACCAATTGTGGGCCACTTAATGTTCCACATGCAAAAGAGGGTGCAATACAATCAATGAGAGCCCCCTATGGGCCCCACATTAAACCTGTAGGGTACAACTTGGGTGAAGCCCATAAACAACCCGGGAAGTGATAACCTATGAGGGAAAGCAACATGTACCCGTGAATACCCACTGCAACCAACTGGGCAAATCCACATGGGGCCAATCGAGGCCCAGTGGAGGCCCCACATGGGGCCATTGAAACAGCGATTTTGCCCATCGGGGCCTCTGACGTGCCCACCTAAAAACCGTTTTTACCCACATGGGCCCCACTGCGGATTGTTGACTGGGATATAGTCAAAAACGCTAATTGGGTGAATGGCAGCAGTGCTGAAAATGTCTTGTAGCTTGTACAACATTCGAGGTATAAAACCTCAAACTGGTACAGAGAGGAATACGACTTTACCAACGATTAAAAAATCCAATAAGAAACACGATTATACAAATTATATGGTGTCAAAAACGACAACAAGATAAAGTGGAGAGTAAAACTTTAATAAAAACGTTTTAGAAGTTGACAATGAGTTCAAACATTGATCCAAATTGCTTTTTCAAGAGTCACAGCGGATGTTCATGCCATTGAGGGTAAAGAGTTTGGAGTATAGCGAGAGATTTGGTTCAGCAAAATGTCGACCTTGTCAGAATTACCGGACCGTGGAAAAATTCCGGTAATCTTCGCATGTTCAATCATGTGATTGCTGAGTTTAAAAGTGCGGCTACTGGTCTACCAGGGAATGAGATATAATAGATCCAGATGGTCAGAGAAGCGGACAGAGAGAAGAAGTTTTTGTCTCTCCAATATACAGCTTCTGACAATAACGGCAGACAATGGCAGAGATTAAGTCTTTGAAGTGCAGGTGGAAGTTGAAGTATGTGGGGACGAATACCATTAGAGCAGTCAATTGCAGTGGCGTGAAGACAATGAGCCACAGTTTTGCACCTAGGTCTATTACATTCCATAGTACCAGGAGGAGGTTGGGGGTCAGAGGCACGAACAACGCGATCTTAATGTTACGTTCACGACGATATGCGGTGATTGCGGATCATGAAAATGTTCTTAGTGGATGGATGCTTGCGAAGTATGTAAAAGTTTCTAACATGAGTTCCGCACTGGAATGTTGCTGGGGTGATAGTTAATGACAAAGACCTAATCTTGCATTTCAATCACTGCTGCCATTCACCCATTTGGCGTTTTTGACTGTATTTCTACTACCATCCATGCTACGCAGACATCTTTGACGTTATATATATATCTATAATTATATATCCGAGTAAAGAATCATTGGCTGAAGCGGGATCGAACCGGCGACCTCTGGATTGCGAGACCAGTGCTCTACCAACTGAACTATGCCGCCCTATGTTGGCGGGTGATCCCCCCATAGCTAGCAATCATCTTTACTCTACCAGCTAACAGTATTTTAGTACTGCCGGAGCAATATTGATGATCCACTCCCATGAAATGTAAGTAAACTAAGGAACAGAAGATGGGAAACGGCGTTGTACATTTAGGCCTACTGGATCCTTTTGATGCACGCTGATTGAGAAATTCTAACTAACGAGAGTAAAGAATCATTGGCTGAAGCGGGATTCGAACCGGCGACTCTGTATTGCGAGACCAGTAGTAAGGGTCCGGGAGAATCCGCTTCGCGGAAATGACATGTTCAGCGCGTATTTTGCCTTTTCCGTGCGGAGCTGATTGCGAACTAACGGTTAATTCCCCAGAACTGAAATTCCATAATTTTAATAGTTTTTAACTATACTGAGCTGTTGATGACATTTCAGCTCATGAACCACGTCATAAACAGTAAATTGATCACCCACGTTAATCCCGCTTCAGCCAATGGTTCTTTACTCTCGTTTAGTTTATAATTGTCCTTCAATCACGTGCATCAAATATGATCCCAGTAAATGTACCAACTCCGTTTCCATTTTCTGTTCCTTAGTTTTACTTAAATTTCATGGGAGTGCATTAATATTGACCGGCAGTACATAATAATACTGTTAGCGGATTCAGAGTTAATTTAAAGATGATGGCTTTTATTAGGGGATCAACCGCCAAAACTAGGGCTGAATAGTTTAAGTTTATAATTGTCCTTCAATCAGCGGCATCAATATGGATCAGTAATGTGGGCAAACGCCGTTTCCCATTTTCTTTTCCTTAGTTATATATAATATATCACTATATCCTACGCTAGGGCGAATTCTCTTTTGTTATGTATAGAGTTCGACTTAGGGCGAAATTTTTTTGTCGCCTTAACTTTCTCCGTTGTTTTGCGCTTTCTTCCGTCAAAGAATATGTAATATTAATTATGCAAAGAAGATATTGGTCTGGGAGGGGTGGAGTGTCTATGGGGAGAGGGTGGAGTGTCTTGTGGGAGAGGGGTGAGTGTAGGGGTGGAGTGCTTGTGGAGGGGGAGGGATGGGGTGTCGGGGCGCGGGACGGGTGGGGTGTCGGGGAGCAGGCCGTGTGGGTGTTGTGGAGGGGGATGGAGTGTTGGGGAAGGGGATGGTTGGGGTGCTGGTGAGGGGAGGGGAACGGGTGGGGGTCATATTGTAGACATTATATATGTACATTGTAGTTGCATTTATCACGTGTAGTGGTGATCGGACTCGCGGACATATTTTAGCTCGTTGCGTAAATCCTAGTTCGCCTTGTTTAACAATCACAGTAACAGCATAACAGGTGACTATCTTTGGAATTAAACGAGTGCTCAATCCCATGTGACATCATCCGGCGGAAGTCGGGTACCCAGTGATCGAACTAAGTTATGCCATCAAACTCAGAGTAACGGTTACCTTTCATAGGTCCTTTACCTTTGAAATTTATTTTAACGCTCTCCTGTAATGGAGAGTGGAGAGCCGAGCATCATTTCTCAGTGGATTTGTCTCTATGGAAGGTTTAATGAAATACCTTTCCAAGTACAAACGTCGTCTCTTCAATAATGGCAGCCACAACTGATCTCCGTAGCGTTGTTTCAACCTTAAACTTCCTCGAAGGAAAGTTTGGAAGGGGAATTCTACCTGCTACATCATGTAATTGAAAGATGGGTGGTGGCCATTTTGTGACCCCTGACACACATGACCCTGATGATTCTACGGAATAAGTGGCACTTTATCTCGTAAGTCTGCTGAATTCATCAGTGTCATGTGTGTCAGTGGTCACAAAAGGCCACACCCATGAGTAGAAATAGAAAATGGTACCAGAATTGCCAGAGCAGGGGAACGGTGCTCAGACTTCTAAAAGACAACTACGCCTAAAAGATCGATAGCTTATGTTTATATATAAGCCTAATCTATATTATACATAAATACTTCATATAGGTGTGATTTCTATCTCTCAAACGCCATTCCTCTCAAAATTCAAAGTATTTCCTTGGATGAACGTAGCCGGGAAATCCTGGACGTCTATTTACTGGACGATCTACGATTACTCCCTATTCACAAACACGATTCTGTCGGCGAGCTTTATCATCATCACCCCGTCACTCATGGTTACTCTGGCATGCAGCGATACTTGTAACTTTTGACCTTGCTCCACAGGACCGCTCACAGTATAAAACTAAATTAATTTCAAATTTAAGTTCCAACTGAAAGTTTGTACTGCTTTTCGCGCGGCTGTCCACTATGGAATCCCAAAACGGTTAAACTTCATTAAAGATTTCGTACGCGTGTTATAGAGGGACTGGGATTTCATTTTCTAACGGACTATATAGTTAGTGACTTTGAGGCTTCCTTAAAAGGAGTTTGTCAAGACATTATTTCTCGGTGTCCAACATAATTAAGATTTGCTACTCTCAATTTGTCCGGACACTCCTTAAACTATAGGTTACAGAAATAAGAAAGAAATAGAGAAAGGAATAAAGAATAAATCAAGAAAGTAATTGAATTTAAAGAAGGGAGTGAATTTCCACTCAAAAAGAGTAAAATCACTCGAAAAGAGTGGATTTCCACCTGTTTGAGGAGTTAAAGTTAACGAAGGACAACACGTTTTGGGGAGTGAAAACGAAGGACAACATGAAACGAGTGGAAATCCACTCTCCTTTGGTTTAACTAATGTTCCTTGTGGAAATAAAAACACAGGGAAAACCAAACTATCAAAACAGTACTACTTAACATTTACGTGTGTAGGCCTATACGAAAACTCTGCACGGTTTCCTGTTTAATTAGATCCGTGTAGGGGGTGAAGCTGATCTCAATCACCCATTGTGTGTTTAAGAACACGGATTAACGATACTTGCCCATTAGGGAACAATAGGAACAATAGTCGTAGATCGTCCAGAAGTATATCCGTCCAGGATAAATCCAACAATCACATATGAAGCACATACTAACATCAAAACACTATTCTTAGTGATGAATGGCGCGCTATTCAAAACATTCCACGTGCATTTCATTGGCAGGAATTGTTAATATACAATGCACATTGCAATTTGGCGTGTATGGATCGGAACATCTATTAGGATTATAAGTGAGTCAAAGAGAAAATCATCTACTTCCCGTGAAATTGAATGGTCCAATGAAATGGCATAAATACGGTTTTCACATCAGGTTTTTTCTAATATGCACCGTGTAGAACTCTTACGGGCACTGTTCAACGAAATTACTCCCATTTATTAGCCAAGTCAGCTTGAGCAAACGCATGCGTCTTTATATAACATTCCGAATATTGCCTTCTAAATACCATGTTTGATAAACTCTGACCGACGGTTTCCTGGGGAAATCGAATATTAACTTCACTGTGGATGAACGAGTCTCTGGAAACTGCTGAAAAGCCTTGGATTTAAATTTAAACATCATAATTGCGAAGTTCCTAGGGTGGGCAAAGGGCGGAGCCTAAATGGTTTACACTGCTGCATCAATATCACGCAAAAAATTAAAAGGATCAATCCCCTGAAAGAAATTGTTGGATAGACCAAAGATGGAAATGGTGGGGTCCCAACAGCAACTGGGCAGGACATCGGTTAGTAATTCTGCATCTGGAAGTGTTGATGGATTTGTTCCCGCCAAACCAAACTCGGTGCCTTTGTCGCCAAAACGCTCAGGTGGATTATCAATGAAAAAAAAACGAGATGAACGCTAAATATTTCCAAGACATGGGCGACACAAAGAGATCCATTATTATAATGGATAATACAATCTGTCATAGCTCAAAGCTGAGAACATCCGAACATCCAATAGCAACAAAAAAAAAAATAAATAAATACAATAGATAATTTCTGACACAAAAGAGAAGTGGATGCCGTTAAGAATTAATAGGGCAAGTTTTTATTTAAAACACGTATTAATGGCATCAAATGTGTGAATACAACACATTTTACAATAAAATCAAAACATTAGTGAACAACAAAGACAACCTCTGCAAATATCGCATAAAACTTCATAGCGTCTGCGTGCATGATATAGGACCAGACGATAAACGTAAAACATATCCAGTTTGGCTTTGAGATGTTTGCTTCCTTGGATACAAAATGCCTCCTCTCACGAATATGGACTGTGTCAAAAAGTCTTGAAGTCTAACTCTAACATTATGACCTTAAACCCTCTACTTCTAGATGACTTCACATCGTATTCCTTGAAACAATGTCCCCACTCCTTGTGGATTATGCATTCAAACTTATAGTGGAATACCCAGTTAATATTTAAAATGTAATCTTTGAGCATTTCCCACAGGACCTGAAATACCCCAGGTAACCTCTGACCTTCCCCCCCACATTTGGACTATCCATGATTAACATTCTGTGCTTTGGTTAACGAATGACTCCCCTTGTTTGCACACCTTTTCTATACCGCAATGCCTATTGTCAATATGCAAGTTTAATCAAATATCAAAAATGACAACATTTAAAAAAAGAAAAAAATAAAACACTTAACATTTAAAGATGCAACGATAAATTTGAAATAACAGGTGCCCTAAAAATGTGAAAATTCTGATTTTGGCACTGTGTAAAGCTTTCTATCAAAATATCGCCCATCTGAAAGAGTAGCTTGAGAACTGTTTTCTTTGTACCACTTGTGAAATTTCCCATTTTCATAATAGGAGCAAATATATGATTCAGATATGTTTGTACATCGGAAATATAAGCATATACAATCCCTTTGGTTGTTTCATTTTAGTTTTTTCTGTAACCAATAAAGGTGTGGACATCTATTGAGTGTCTGATCTAGATTACATCACACATATCACAGAAAATATGGATGACTTTAAATCTCTCGTTGCACCTTTAAATTACATAACTGTCTCGTCATAGGCTATCATATTATTGAAGTATTCTTTTGCTCTTCCAGTATTGCCCGCCACGAGTTGCTCTGAAAGTTAGTTACGCAATGTGCACAATTCAACAACTTTTTAATATGCTAAACATCACACCTGAGATATCGCCAAATGACTGATTTTTACCCTGTTGTAACCGATGCCTCAGCGTACAAGATACAAACCCTGTTTGGTACAGAGAATGCTCAATGAAAAAGTGTCTCTTCTATACTGTATAAGCATATGCCTATGATCAATGAGATATTACAAGATTTATGCTTCTTGTTTCAGATATAAATAACTCCACCATTATGTCGAACGGAGTGGCAAAAAACTTGTTCTTGGTGAAACCGCGGACGATGACCAAATGGCCGCTATCCCTCACCCTCGAGTAGAGCTGCACATCCACGTCTTGTATAAAACAGTGGAGGCAGGTGTCATACTGGGAGGCATCGTGGGGCCTGTAATTGCTCTGGTTCGGAAGCGACCCATCAGCATGTTCACAGGCACGGTATTTCATTCTGTTAGAAATGGCGCTATTATCGGCGCTGTGCTTGGTCCTTTGATGACAGAGGGGGTGGTCAAAGGTCAACCACCAGAAAGAATATATGATCGCAGTTATCGTTTGCGTTACAACCGCAACCAAGTGAGAGTGGACCGCGCCGTGACGTATGGGGCTGCAGTCGGGGGAGCCACTACAGCTTTCATGGGACATGGTGTTCTACCAGGACTGCTACTCGGGATCGGCCTGAGTTGCCTGGCAGGAGGAGCATACAACTCCACTCTGGCAAAGGACGCACCAAAATCTGCGGCAAAGACAGCTGCTAAGGCAGAAGAAGTGAAAACTAACGAAGAATGATGACGTTGCCTGAAACTGTGTGGATGAACTTTATACTGAAATATGTATGCCTATGATCATTAGCAATTATAGATTTTGAACAGGCAACAATCTAGAACAAATTTAGGGTCCGGGATATTAAGAACTATTACTAGTTAGTATTGAGCAATTCAATTAATGCGCAGTGCTATGTTCACGGATCTACCAAAATGTTCAAGCAAATGATCGGTGATTCACATGTACCATATTGTCATCCTGGCTGGTGGGTGACGGGCAATATGTGATTTTACCAACTGTGTGAAAGGCAGCCGTTACGGTAATTCGCGTTCAAACTCTGCAGAGCTGGACTTTGTATAGAACACCACCCAACGTATTCGAACTATTCAATGGCGCCTGCAGTAAACGAATAGAAATTGGTTATTTTATTAAAATTGGACCCAGAAATAAGTTATAGTTGCGCACCCCATCTATCGGTTATAGACCTGTTTAAATACAACTGTTAATAAAATGACAAGTGCATTGACTATCTTTCCATAGTCACTTGTATAAAATACAAAAAAGTGTTCCTGCTACATGCAATCCTTAGCAAGCGAAATTGCGCTCTTTGGTAGTGAAACTGCACTCTTTTCAAGTGATTTGCACTCACTTTGGGCGAATTTGACGACGTTAACTCCATTAGAGAGTTAAACTTTTAAATAGTTTTTATTTAAAGAGTATCACGTGACTTTGTGCTTTACTGAAACAGCCGTTTAACCTGAATGGTTAAATCAAATTTTTCTCGATTTTAGGAAAATATATCGACCATGGTGTAATTCCAGGCGTGAGAAACTAGATTTCTAGAACCAGACATTTTCATTTGAATTTACTTGCAACGCTCTGGCACATAACTAACCTAAATAACGTTTTGGAACACAGCAAATATGTCATTTTATTAATAGTTATATGAAGGTGATCAAAATGTTAACGAGGTGGTGACGTTGTTAATATAAATTCATAAAAAGGTAATGCAGGTACCACTGTAGTTTCCAGTATTTATTTAGAAGTTGATTTTATAAACGAAAACAATAAATCGTTATATCCACTGTTATTGGTGAAAAAAAACCCAATCACTTTGTGGATTATTAACGAAAGACACCAAAATTGACACGCGCGCTATACAACGTTAATGGCGGTCAATGCCATTCAATGTCATCTTATCTGCCCCGCTCCAAGGCAAAAGGCCTAACGGACATTTTTCAGAAATTGAGTTATGCATACGGGTGTTGTGTACATCATATTACATGTAAAAACAAAACATAATTGTGTCATAAGAAAGGATCCCTGTTTCTAGAATTAACATGTCCAAAGGGATTAACTGCACCATTTTCCTAATTCAACCATGGCAAAAGGCCCTAACTGATTTTAAGCGGTTTGGGTTTTTGAGTGGGCAAAAGATGGCTTTGAGAGACATGACCATCGTTATGCTTCCTGCATCAATGCGCAGTGCTAAGACAACAACTCAGTTTTGTACTTGTGTAGACACCTTTCTTGGAACAGCAGCTACATCAAATGGCTAACGCAAGTTGGAGGACATTCTTTCATTTGTTTCATTTTGTATTGAATTTGTATTGTATCATACCATAAATGCCCTGGAGAAGTTGAAATCGAATGATTAAACAATAGTCTGTCTTACGTTTTCAGTATATCTTTGAAATTAGTAACCTAAACAGTATGTTTCTAACCAAAATCTTGAAAAAAGCATGTATGGTTCCCATAATCCTTCCAAAGGAGTTTTGGTTAATCTTTATGTAATTTCGCACGAAAAAATCAGACTGAAAGACATGAAAAGAGTTGAATTGGGATTTGTAGGCTTTTATTTTGTATCGGCTTGTCGGCTTCTTTCCATCCAGGTCTTCACATAAAGGATACGCCATAATTTGCACCATTTGTTTCTCGTTACTAGAGACTCAAAAAGCAAAACCTCTGAAATATAATTTTCGAACTCGTTTTGCTAGAAAGTGATACCAAAAATCTATTGAAAACAAAACCACATCTATTTTGTTTAAAAAGAAGTGGATCAAGAACCATGAACATGGATTTTGTGTGTAATTAGACCCTTTCGTGGTGTAATTTTGGAAAATCAAGACTTAACAGGTAATTCTACTGCAAAGCCTAACTGACATTTGAACGTAAAAATTTACACCATTATCAGAAAAATTATTTCGCCAAATAAGGCCAAAGCTACAACATATTGAAATAGGTTACACCGAAAAACAAAAAACTAACTTTCCAGGGCTGAGAACAAAATCAAAATTTTCCATGTATCTCCAAAACATGAAATGTTAGTAGTCCCCTTTTGCGTGGAGGGGCAGTAATCTTTCCTTAGTTTACGAAAGTAACCAAGACCTAATCCGTGCCAACTGTTGTTGACAATAGTCAATGCTTATTTCATGAAGAGAAATATTAAAATAGTAATATTGCACTTTGAACCCACTTTTTGATTGGCGGGAGGCCCCTCTGAGCAGCCAAAATTTGTTTTTCCTTTCTTTAACACTTGAAAAAAAATAAAATGCCAATTGAGCCGATCACATTGCGCTACGCGGCAAAATGTGGTTACACATAACGAGTCTCAACTTCTCCTTTTTTCGAAAACCTTTCAGATGTTTTTTTTTGTCAATTTTTGTGAATTACAAGTAAAATGATCGTGATAAAACATTGTTAATTATTTGCGTTTGCTGTGGGAAGAGTTTAGGAAGCGAGAGAGAGAGAGAGAGAGAGGATGTGTTGTTTATAACATATACGCTTTTGTATATGAACGATCACGGATAATTGTGGAACTCCTTTAAGAATCGTGGTGGTATTCTTATCTAAAGTACTACAAGGAACGGACCAATTCAGGACCATCAACCGTGCGTTTATTTTCACATATCTTTGCTAAATCAAGGATGAAAAGGTACAAGTTTAAAACATTATAAAAAATCGTGATGTTAATCAGTTTAATTAATAGTTTGAGTGCCGACAAAGTTCATTAAATAGTACCGATAGTAATTGTAATAATTTGGCTCATTTGTTGTGTAACATTTGATCATTGCGTATTACGATGGATTGAATGTTTTGTGTCTTGCTCTAAGTATCCAATGTAGGTATAAGATACATTAAAAAGCAAATGAAATGAGCCTCAAGGACCCCAAAAAACACTGCGCCAATTGATAAAGAATCATAAAAAACCGCGAATTCACGCCGTTTTTGCTCTTATTACTTTTACTTCACAGTCCCTATCGTTGAAATTTTAGTTAGAAAACACTTGGTGGATTTGCAAGTTATGAAACTACAAAGCACAAATATCTGTGTAAGAATCGGCGGGCTTTCGCAAAAGAGGGAAACTCCAGACTTTCAATCTAGTAGTGATTACTGCGACAGGTGATTTCATATCGGGACATGTACACATGCATCAAAAAAAAAAAATATTAATTTATCAGAAAACACAAGTTCGGGACGAAAAGAAATGTATCCATCTTAGAAGTAACCAATGAGCAATTCTGTTTGTCCTAAATAAAGAATTAAGATTGTCTATCGTTGGGATTTATTTTGAATAATGAAAAAAAAATCAGCTTCCACCAGTTAAAGTATAGGGACACAACACTCCAAAAGTTTTAATGCCCGCCATTGAAGTGTTATCATGAATTCTAATAGATTAACCCATTCGTGTACCTTAGTACCACCTCTAGAACACAACCCATACGGCAGATTATGGCCATTCCAGACTTCTCAAAGGCTTTTGACAAAGTCCCACATGAGAGGTTAACCGCCAGTTGAAACAAAACCTATGGGGTCTATGATGCACATGATGATACAGGGAAATCCTCTAATGCATCTGCTGCGTCATCCGACGCGACACTTGCTCACAAGCAGGATACAACAGGTCGTTACCATATGATGGCTGGCGAGGTTTCACCTTCTCAGGAAGTTCTCTCTGGGGTCTCCCAGCCTGTTCTTGGGCCGTTGGTGCATGTCTTTGTTATCTCTAGGATTGGACTGCTACATAGTGTTTAATTTGGGCTTCAGAATAAGTCCAGAACTCTCGCAAGATTAGACGGTGCGCTTGTATACGAAAACTGCATTATAATTATCACGCCTCTATTGCAGGAGCTAACAAATTACCAAATGAAGAGAATAGTGTAACAAGCATTGAATGAAAAAACATTGCCGACCAGGTCAATAGCCGTCAATTACAGCTTCAAACAGACTTTTTTCAATGCAAATTTGTAAATAATTAAAATTCAGAAAAACGGGTTTTAAGCATTAATGTGCGTGAAAATTGGGGTTTTACATGAGGTTAATCGTGTTCGTGTATTTTTTCGACCTATAAGATTTTACCCTGGCGACGCCCCTGGTACTTTTGTACATTGTCTAATCATGCCTCTGTGTATTAGATTCATAAACGTATAAGCTGCATAATTTATATGCGGTGCCATCGGAAATGTATTTTTCATGCAATGCATCTTATTGTCTGTGCATTTCTTAGCTTGTGCCTCTTTTGACATAGCTCTATAAACAACGTACCTATGTTTTATAACGACCTGCCTAAAACATCAGGAAGAGACGTCTCTTTGCGGACTATCGTCGTGTGCGCATCAGGAAAAGACCAAGGAGCGCGCATCAATTCCTTACGAGAAGGATCTTTACGAGCTTGAAAAATGGCAGGATGGGAAATGGTCTTTAATGCCAATAAATGCTATATTATACGTTTCACTTCCAAAAGGAACCCTCTCACAGGATCAGTCGCCGATAGGTACACAGCCATATTTGGGATTACACTTGGAGCAGAACCTATACTGGGGCTATCATATCCACCAAATCAACTCTTGAAACAACAGAATAGGTCATTACCTGGTTGGTAAGTATTCATGAGTCAGACTAGAGTAGTAAGGACTCTTTTCGGAAAAGCGGTACAATCCTTGTAATCCTTTGAACCTCTTATAGAAGATCATGTAGGCTAATTTCATGAGGTCTTACATAGAGGATGAACCCAGAATGTGGGATTTCTCATGGGAAATCTATGGGATTGCAACAAAGATATTGCATTGCATCAAGGGAAAAACGATGCTCACATAGGACTTGGGGTTACGCCTAGTTGGGGAACTAATTTGGCATATAGAGAAACTAGCCTATACCTTTCAATACTCTGGGTATGTCAAGTCAAATATCACTAGTTTCACTTCCCTGAATATCAGTGAATAGTGGATGTACATCATACTAATTAGAAAAAACTTTTTTTCCAGCAAAGAATAGCGATGTTTAATATTTCAATAGATTGCTAGGTCTGCAACGGACAAAGCATTGAAGCTTCCTTTTATCTAAACTGCAGAGCCATCG
>JAMKCH010010743.1:0-28164 GCA_023653785.1 Ophioderma brevispina
AAATAAAAGAACAATTTGCCATGGGGTCAAACAGCTGTGTCTACAGGACAAAACCTGTTAGACAAGGGTTAATATTCTCTATATCGGTTCTCTACACAGGTAGCAAAGCTACTCCGACAGAATTTTGCAGACGAAAGCTCCGACGAATCGTCGGGGGAACAGCTTGGCAACCGCGATCACAGAAATGTCAGTTATCGTAGACGTTGAAGAGGGTAAATGCAACCAAAACAAACGATTTTCATTTCAACCTTCATTTAAAATGTGAAAAAACGGGAATACAATGGGTGGATAGCGGGTTTTAAAGGGACATGGGGAGCTTGTTGAGGATACAAATTTTTAATTTACATATCGTTTATGCCAATATTATTTTATGTAATTTTGGTAGGGAAACAAAGTGAGACACCTCTCGGACGTAAAGGGATATGCAGCAATTAATGCGACAGAATAAACAAAATGTGGAAGTGCATTTTTAGCTTAAACACCAAAGTGAAAATGAAAAAATGAAGTATTGGGGGAAATTAGTAAAACAGTCTCAGCAAAATAGGACAACCGCGATGGTTGTCTCCAAATCTTCCAATAAATAGCTGATTGGGGTTGACACAGTACAGAATAAACAAAGTAAATGGTCAAATGTACAGGTCATGGTGCAAAAATTAAGCTATAAAATCTGGATATTTACACGGAAAGGCTGTTTGGTCTCAAGTCTGGAATTTTATATCACGGATTCAAGGCAACCAACTTGCAGGTGATGCTAGCACATCCATGCCAGTTATAACAAAGTACCAAAAATATGATTTTTTTTGTTTCGGATCAGCAAATCACATCTACATCATTTCAAACGTATAGATTGAAATCCTGTACTTCTAACAACACGGCGTAAGATGAGTTTATTTGGATAGGATCGTTGTGTAGTATATACAGAGGTTAAACATTCAAATCTATCAAAGCGAACCACAGGTTTTCAACACTGGAGTGCGCGGGCCTAGCTCAGAGTTATTTAATTCATCCTTGTCACCAAGATAAACTAAGCAAGTACACAATTTGTCAATTAGTGTGTCCATCAGGCTTTGAACTTGTGATTAAAATGAACTTGTGCTTTAAAGAGAGTGAGAATAAACTAATTGATCATCATAAGTTTTGGTTTTCTTTGGTTGATAACACCAGGGCTGGAAGCGTAGTATATCCTTAATTACTATGAAAGCTTTTGTTCTATCCATGCTGTATGGACTAGATAATTATTGTTTAAAAACTGCACTGAAAAAGGAAAAAAGCAACAAATATTGACAATCCCTCTGCAAATAAATTAGTAATTATTCTGAAGGTGGATTGGAGAGAAAAAAGCAATAACCAAAAAGTTGAACACCTTGTAAATAATTTGTAGTATTTTGGATGGATTGTAGAAAGTGGCAATCTTTTCAAAGGTGTTTGTTAAAGCAATAATAAAGTACACTGTTAATTAGCTATTATTCTGAGGTGGTTTGAAAAAAAGCAATAATAAAATGAGTTGAAAACATATTAAAATAAATGGTAGTATTTGGAGGTGATTTGTAGAACGTGGCCAATCATTTTCAAAGTGTTGGTAAAGCAATAATAAAGTACCATTGTTAGAAGTCACTGTAAACGTAGGTGGCGGATTGTAAAACGCTGCAATTTCGACGTTTTATTTTTATATACCTGAAATAGATGTTATTACAATACTTTTGCAGAATACCTTTCACCTAACCTATACACTCGACAAGTTACAATTATATGTTGCAGTAAAAAGTGGCAAATTATCTTTATTAATATGATTAAGTAATTGGTAATATTTGTTTGAAAAAAATTCATGGTTTTCGCCAATGGCAGCCTGATGCATCATCAAACTGCCACGTAACATATGTAATACTGATTAATATTAAAACCATTTTTAGAACTGACGGGGCATTTGTTCATTGTCAAATGTACTTTCAGGTTGTAAAAAATGAAAAGGTAGCAATCCTACCCAAAGGTGTTGAAAGCAATAAATAATAATGAAGTTGTTAAACCTTGTAAATAATTTGTCGTATTGTGGACGTGATTTGTAGAAAGTGACAATCATCATTTCAAAGATATTGTTAAAGCAATAGATAAGAACACTGTTTAGAAATCACTTGTACATTAGGGGGCTGATTGTAAAACACTGCAATTTCAGACTTTTTTTTTACTACCTGAAAATAGATTGTTTTAAATATTATTGCAGAATTACTTCACCTTAAAAAATACCACGGCGATAAATATACAATTGAATAAGATGCTCAACTTAGCAGCACAATTTGCAAATTCTTGGAAAACTAAAATTCAATTATGAGAAATCTAATGTACTTAAATTGGTCAATTCATTGATGGTTAATAAAGTTGGCCCTGTTGGGTGACTCAACCAACTTTACCGAAGTTGACACATATATAAATAATTTGGGTACTCATATCCCATAGAACCCGTTCGGCCATTAAACATTGAAACAACCCACAGCCAAAGGACGAAGGAAATTCCTTTCTATGTATCATTCACCACCCCCATTTTTCTCCCACTCCACCCACTCTTTCTCCCGGCAAACAAAATTACGCCTCCATCAAGTCAATTATTGATCGGTTCGACGATTATAAACCGCGTTTAGTAGGGGAGATTCTACTGCGCAACATCGCTATTCCCACTATTAAACTATGATGTGAGCCCGGGTTGGATTTAAAAACAAGCAAAAACGATATTCTGACAAAATTGAGTAGCTTCAATTGCAAATGGGCACGCTTATATCTTGAAAGCCACCAGAAACACTCCTAAAGAGGCATCATTATATGGTGATCTTGGATGGGTACCGATTAAGGTCATACAAGACACACCTTAGGAATTAAATACTAACCATCTTATAAACATGGAACGGTACCGCTGGCCCAGCATCATGCTGAACACCATTCTCAACCTATCAAAGGACTGACCGCTTCGTTTTTAAATTTCTTGAACAATATGTTAAGGACTTATCAACTGTAATTATTTATGACATCAATACCATTTTGGATCAAGCACTATCGGCAATGCACCTATTGGACTGCAATTGGGGGTCACCTTTAAAATGCTAACCTTAATAGTTACCTTCAATTCTTGGAATGATGAGATTAACAGGAAATCATCCACTTGCGGACTGACTCACTTATAACTAAAGGCCATAATGGAAAAAATATTCTTCTGATTAAAAAACTGATTTTCAAGGAGTAAAGTTGAAGTTCAAACTTAGAGTCATACACGCATTAGCAATAGAACTAGCAAAGGTTTTGTGATCACGATATGTATGCTCATTGTGCAACAAGGTATGAAGACATCCAACTTTCCTGTTGTGTGTAATAATTAACAATATAAGAATTCAATGATTGCACAACCTTGAAAGAAACCTTACAAACACTAACCGTCCTGATATATGGGAATATGATATTTCCAGTAGCTTGCCTGTATGTAAGGACAAATCGATGTAGGTGCGTATTAACTGTACCTTATAAATGATGAGAATGTGCTGATATTTTTTGATTAAATTTAGTCGTCATAAAGCAAGCCTCTGGAAACTTAGAAAATGTCTACATGATAGGTAAGTTATTATTTACATTGCTGTTATATTAAAAAATATGGTTATTATATGTATAAAACCTGTCGAGATGTCCATGTAGACATTATGTAGGGATACTTAAACTATGTTTATGTTTTGGATGTGCTTATGTACTTGTACAATATGCAATGTCGGGTTATAGCCCCTGTGACATTCCCGTAATATGGATGCACAAACATTCCCAAGTTTTGCACTTCATTGCGTTTGACTTAGCAGAGGTATTTAACACGACATTGCATAGTTTGTTTTGTTTGTGTGTGTGTGTGTGTTTGTGGGTCCTGTCTCATGTTTATAATGATTACTCTGTATGAACGCAGCACCGTCATGATTGGCGTGTGCGCTGTTTGTAAAAGCGTATGTTCGATCAAATAAATAAATAAAATAACTATGCATACAAGGGTGCAATAACATTATAAATTATTTTACAAACCATGAAAACTCATGTTTTCCTACTGGCAGTTAAAATACATAATAATTGATATATTACATATATTTATTCAACCATTTAGAACTGAAGCCGTATTTTGTTGATTTGTCCAGGGTACTTTCAGTTAAAAATGAAAAAGTAGCAATTTCTGCTTCAAAGGTGTTGTAAAGCAATAATACTGAAGTGGATAAACCCCCTTGTACTAAATTTGTAGTATTTTTGACATGATTTGTGAAAGTGACAATCATTTCAAGTGTTGTAAGCAATTATAAATAACACTGTAGCAATCAAGTGGTTGCATGTATCTGGTTGAATTAATGCCTAATAACAGGAAGCCAGATGTTTGTTTGTTCGTTATACAATCCAATGGTAAAGATACTGAATTTCCAAACAAATTGCTTTCCATGTTATCAAAAAATGTTTCCTGTCAATGATGAAATTGTTTTATTAGGTATTTTATTTGACGTTTTACGTATGTATAATTTCCAGTGAATTCAATATCTCAAGTTTTAGTATTGACACCAGTTACAGAACAACAGCATATAAGTCCTCCCCACAAATGTACAGATCATAGTAGTACAGTAATTGATTTGTTTTTTACAAAATCAAATCCTGAAAGTATATTGGTGCAATGTGGCGTTATCCAAACAGCAATCAGTGACCATTTTTATGATTTTACGCTATTAGAAAAGGCAAACCAGTTTACACGAAAAAATGTACTTCATAACACCCCTGAATTTTTCGGTCTTTTTAAGATTTGATGAGGAATCTTTCTTAATGATCTTTTCGATGTACCTTGGAATGATGTAAATCAGTGTAATAATGTTAATGATTGCTTTACAGATGTGGCAGTGTATGTTTAATGACGTAATTAACAAACATATCCCTAAAAAGACTAAGCGTGTAAGGGCAGCTCCATGTCCCTTGGCTGAATGGCAATATTTTTAAGCACATGTCCGAAGCGTGAATTATTTACATCGTAAAGCCATTCGTTCTAAAGAATGCTACTGATTGGGAATTTTTTTTAAATTGTCCGTCATAAGGTGACTGCGATGATTCGAAGCTAAAGAAATTATTTTAAGACAAAAGTTTAATTTGAGTGTTTTGGTATCTGGTCATTTGGAATACTTTGAAAATATCCTCCCAAAGACGAAGGTCTGTCACCCCGCATCTCGTGTAATTAATGGTAATGTTCTTGAGACTGACTCTGATATTTCCTAATGGATTTACATCATTTTGTAAATTTGCCGTAATTTGATATATGATGGCGCCCATTACAACGATATTTATGATATTAAGTTAATTGGTAATGATGGCATAATGTGCGTCCCTCTGTTGAAATCCTTCCATATGAAGCTTGTGAGTTTGTAATGACAAATATTGAAAAGAGTGTGTAAGGCAACATGATCTTGACATATTAGTGTCTATCCTTAAAATTGCAAGACCAGTCATTATTGAAGTCTTACTTATATTATGCACATGTCCGTTAAGACGTTGTTTTCCCACAATGCATGTGGAAATTGGCCAAGTTTGTTCCCCCTTCATAAAGTGTACTAATGATGTTAATAATTATAGCCAATTTTTCCGTTTTAGCCGCACAAGTAGATTCTGAAAGAGCCCGTGCCCTAATCATATTATCGTTTTTAAACCAAACAACATTCGAATTCACGTCAGGCTGTTGTCCGTCCACACACTCAACGGAAACATGTCTTGTTGATATGATCGACGATTGGTTGAACAATATGAATAAGGTATATGACGGCGTTTGCTTTCATATACCTACGAAAGGCTTCGATACTTTAACCATCAATTTTATTACAAAAATGACCATTATATAGGTGCCAAGGATGTTACTTTGAAATGGTTTGCATCCTATTTAACTAATAGAGTGCAAAAGGTGTGTTTTAAAAAATCATTTCAAATCCATTAGAAGTAAAACAGGTGTGCCACAATGTAGTATTTTAGGTCCATTGTTATCATTATTTTTTATTATAATTTAAGTAGTGTGATAAACTGTAACATTTTTATGATGGCTGACGATACAACATTATCTGTCAGTGGGCAATAGTAATTATGAATGTCACAGAAATTAGAGGCTGATCTTGAAAGTCTATGCAAAGGTTATGTGAAAATAAGTTTATTTTTTAAACATTACCAAAACAAAAGTTATTTTGGTTGGAACTCGTGCTAGACTTAATAATATTAATTATCAATGATTTTTTTATGTTACAGTACAAAACACTTCACTGACTCGTTACTACTTCAAATGTCTAGGGGTCTTACTTGACAGCGAATTGAATTGGCATAAACAAGTTCCCCAGAAGTAACGAGAAAATCTTGGGTAACTCGCATTATTACGTCGTCTAAATTTTACTTGGATTCTTACTTTAACACCGTGTAATAGGCTATTGATACAACAACATTTTGATTATGCATTTAGTATGGTCTGGTCGTTACAATGAAGATATTAGTAAACTTATGTTTTGGCAAAAAGATTGCCGGTTATATTAGGTTTGCAATCTCTTACCCCTTCAGAACAAATGTTTCACGATCAACTGGCAAAAGCTTTCTGAGCGTATGTCAATATTTTAACTGCTCTAATGGTCTTAATGTTTGAATGGCTTGCACCACCCTACTGCATTTAATTTAATTATGTATGTGATAATCACGCCTGTACAACACGACAATCCACAGCTGGTCTGTTGGCATTACCTTCCAAGAAAATTGTTGTTTAGAATGTTTTTTTTTTTTTTTTTTTTTTTAAAGTGTTTTTATTTATGGAATAATGGTAATTCTAATCTGTTAGATTCTCATCAAACGTGCAATCCTTTTAAGATATGACAAAGCTTTAACTGGAAATAATATATTATTGTATGTTGCAATCACTTGGACTCTTAATTGTGTTATTAATTATTACATTTGCCCATGACTTTATTAAAGTGTTGATTTTATGTTGTTCGGGTGTATATCACATTGTTTCATGATTATCTTTTTTATGCTTTGTTACTTTTTTTACTTTGTATGCATGCCTGATCACTGTACATCTTAAGTTGTTCAGTTTTTACCTTTTTATATCTATCAATATTTAGGTTTTTTATAAGTTTTATGAATTTTGTTTTCCTAATAATTTCATTCGTTTTATTTTCAAAATACAAAACAACATAAAAAAAATATATTTGAATATAATTTTATAGGTGTTTTTATCATGTATGTAAGTAAAACAGGGCCCTGTGTAAAACAGCTGATTGCTGATCGGTCCGCCCTGTATAAAGATAATTAAATAAATAATAATAATAAAAATCACTGTAAACTGCATTGATAATCT
Organism: Ophioderma brevispina; assembly: GCA_023653785.1. Lineage (NCBI taxonomy): Eukaryota > Metazoa > Echinodermata > Ophiuroidea > Amphilepidida > Ophiodermatidae > Ophioderma > Ophioderma brevispina. The sequence continues at coordinate 7,364 of JAMKCH010010743.1, forward strand.
TAAAACATTAATTTCACAGCAACTTGATCAAAAGAAAAACCTGAAATAAATGTTATTAAATATGATTATTACAGATTACTTTCAACTTCAATATAACTGGACAAATTGCACATTTTTTCACTTTGTGAGTAAAAGGTGGCAATTTATCGGTTTATAAAAGATGATTTTACATGGTTTGAAAAATTTTATGGTTCCTATCGCCTGGATCATCCCAAAAATCAAACTGCCAGCAAATACTTTAATACGTGATAATATTAAAACCATTTAGAACTTATGGGTGTATTTGTTCATTGTCAAAGTAAGTTCAGGTTTAAAAAATGAAAAAAGTAGCAATCCTGCTCAAAGATCTTGTAAAGCAATAATAAGGAAGGGATAACCTTGTAAATATTTGTTAGTATGTTGGATGTGATTTGTAGAAAGTGACAATCTTTCCAAGGTGTTATTAAAGGCAATAATAACCTGTTAGAAGTCACTGTAAGCTTTGTGGCTGTTGTAAACATGCAGTTTCAGACTTCGTCTTGTTATTAACATGAAAAAGATGTTATTATAATATTACAGAATATGGTTCACGTTAAATTATACACTGGACAAATGCAACCATTAATTACACTTTGCAAAAAAAAGTACAGATCTCCATTATATCGTTTCAGCCTCAAGCCATCAGTAAAAATAGGCCTCTGTTAATAATGTTATTAAACCGTTAGAACTGCAGGGTGTATTTGTAATTTGTCCAGTGTACTTTAAAGTTTTTAAAAAATGAAAAAAGTAGCAATTCTGCTCAAAGTTGTTGTAAAGCAATAATAATGAAGTGATAAACCTTGTAAATAATTTGTGTATTTTGGAAGTGATTTGTAGAAAGTGACAATCATTTTCAAAGAGTTGTAAAGCAATAATAAAAACCAATGTAGAAAATCACTGTAAATTTACCTGGCTGATTGTGAAACATTGAAATTTCACAGCATTTTTTAAACTGAAATAGATGTTACATTACAATTTATTACAAATACATTACCACAAAATATATACATGGAAAATGCACATTTATAATTTTGCAGTGAATGGTGAGCAAAATAAAAGCCAAAGTAATATGCATTTACATAGTTTGGAAATTTATGGTTAGCTACTGCCAACATGATGAATCTATGAAACTGCCCGTGGCCGTAAATATACCATGATACTTGATAATATTATGTTATTAACCGTTTAGAATGAGTGTATTTGGTTTTCGGGTTTAAAAATTGAAAAAATGTTTATTTGACAGCAAAGAAATCTAACAAACCTTGAAATTCTCTATAAACGTCCAGTAAATTTAATAAGATTTCAAACAGATGATTGTAATCTGAAAAAATTAAGCACAACTTAATAGGATTAGTTTGTAATTATTCTAGATGATCTATTAAAAATGTTTTAAGGCAATAATATGAAAAATACTCATTTATATAAATTATAAAGCACATTCTTTGTGATTTATTTGGTTAAAGTTGAGGGGAAAAGGGTGGACAATAATCCAACCAATTTAACAAGGTTAAATAAGGTTAGTTGTGCGGATTATTTATTTAATTCGGAAAACGAATCTTTTTTTTTCAGATAAAAACCTTCGGATTAAACAAATATCTGGAATAAACCACCTTTGAAAAACGAACCTTCGGACAAACGAACTTTGAATCAATGCCCTTAGACCCCGTATTCTCTACACTTACAAAATCCCATTTGTAGCTCGCATATCTAACAGATTGAAATATTGAAGTGAAATTTTTCCGATGGGAGGAAAATGAAAACTTATCGGACAATCCACCTTCAACTGAGGATTTTGCCCTCAACACAGTTATTAATATCAAAAAGGGTCATAAATTGACAATAGTCATCAGAAGTCACCTTCTGTTCTACTTTACAGCATATACCCTGATTTCTAATAACAAAAGTTATTTCAAACAACAAATTAAATGTCAGTTTCATCACCGAAGTATACTGATGACTTTCAGTTCAATCTTTTCCCACCATCAACTGAAATTGCAGTGTAATGCTGCAAGTGTTAAGGTTATTTTCAAAAAACATCTAAAAAATCAAAACAATAAAAAAAATAAAAAAAATAAAAAAAATCAAAAGTTATTTTTAATTTCCGCTTATGTGGCATTTTCTGGAAAACTTGTCAATATCATGCATTGCGTGTTTGAGTAAATTTCTGAAATTCTAAAATGCATTTTGGAAGTGTAAAACCTTGGTCTGATTTAAATGGAGATCAAATGCATTTAGTGATGGACATCTATAGTTGGATATATGTGGCATTTGGGGTCTATTTCAACTAATTCTTCGTCCCTTACATTGTTAGCGGTCTTACTGGAGGAGTATCTGGCCGCAAGGCTTTTAAGCTTGCCAGTTGATTTTCAACGCTTTAATGCCCCTGCCATTCTATAATTTTTATTTAAAATAAATGATGAAAAAAATCCTGACAATGGCAATTTTCTGCAAATAGTCCTGTTAACATTGAATCCTTGTAGGAATCACACCACTAATAAACTCCCCATAGACTTGGTACAAGTGACCTCTCACCAAACGTTAATTTATCGGCTTTAAAGCGACGGGTTATTTCCACAACTGAATTTTTTGGTTGAAGATTAGACCATAGCTCGTCAATAAAAAATGAAAAAGTCTATGATGAAGGCTGATTTTTTGCGTACAGAGCATCAAAGATTGCCATGTTTTCAAAATGTACACGCCTAGTGAAGTTACTAGAGATTAAAACAAAAAAAAAAATTTCACAGTTTAACCATAAAACCCTCAGAAATTTATACAAAAATGGCACAGACAAAATATTTACCACCCAAATGCGTTTTTGTTACTAGTCCAACCATTATGATTAATTTCAAATTAATTTCACAGCAAAACCTACCAACATTTTGTGACTATTAATTTTAGAAAGGGCCCTATTGGGGTGCCAACACTGTTCTCGGCACGGACGTTGTATGCTACACCTAGTTTATTGAGTAGACTGTGATTCCTGTAAATCTAGAATTTAGTCCTTTCAACTCCCATTGACCAGTTGAGGACCTTGTTTATTCATCCTTAGGAATAGTAAAAAGAATGCCTTAAAGAACAAATCTGCACAATAAAGAGTATAGAGACACAGTATTTTTGTGTAAGATGTCACTTTATTTTGGTTCTAGCTGCTTATTTAAGACTTGTGATAAGGCTAGATAACAGTTTATAAGCAACAACAAGTAGTAGCTCAGTAAACAGTTGAAGAGTGGTTTCTAAAACTCACTCAGTCCATATTGACACGTTTGGAGAAAATGAGTTTGTAGTGCTAAGGCATGAGGACTTTGACAAATACCAGCATTTTGTCCTTGCTGGCGAAAGGTGACTAAGTAGGTCTTGGAAAAAAAGAGAAAGAAATGGAGCAGTTAATGTGTTAATATTCACCACTACCAAGAATGCAATGGGCATGGTTTGATTCTCCAAACAGGTCCGAATGGATTGAGTTTTGAAAAACCACTCCAATTATAGCAGATACAAGTAAAAATATACCAATTCCTAACAATATAAAATAAATATGAAATATAATCAAAATCACTTGCTTGATATTATATTACAATATTAACAACAATGACAAATAGTATTCACCTAACAGCAAAATATACAGACAAAACAAAATACAGTCTAAATAACAACCTCTTGTGGACTGGCCAAGTATGTTTCATACAGCTCGCAATGCTAGACTTATTGCCATTATACTGATATCACAAACATATCAAAGACACCTTGTTTGAATATTTTTGATTAAGACAGTTGCTCAGACACTGATAGCAAGAGAAATAATGATATATAATGTGAAGGGATATAAAGAGCCATCTGGGGGGAAAATTAGTCATGATGCAATATTCTAGTAGTTAAAGCTTGCACTGGCTGAACTATTTCTTGAAATTCCATCATTTTAAATAAGATTCCCACAGAAGTCTACTTAGACATTAAACAAATGATCTTGTTTTTTTTTATTATGGAGTGCATTGCCTATCTCTGGTCGAGGTACAAGTATGTTGGTACCCTTTGACTTTGGATTCTAGATTTGGATCACCGTATCAAAAATGAAAAGGAGTCCTAAGGAGCAGTGGAACCAGCATAAGCCTATTGCCAAAGCTGGTGATCCTCTGTGATACCTCATACATTCCATGAAATTTGCTTTCGGGAGGCTATGAATAGCTTATGTACACACATTGGCGGAATAAGATACAAACTCAAGTTCCAAATGGAACCTAAATCAAGTAAGGTTGAAAAGGACACCCTTTTTCCCGATTCAGTGTTTTTGCTACCCTTTTCACCAATTACGCAACTTCGTTGCATTAATCTAGTCGCTCTTCAGCGCCCCTCTTTCTCTTCTCCTCTGCCCGCCAGCCCTCTCGTTTACTCGTAGTCTTCCCCTGTCTTGCCCTCTATTTGCCCATCTCTATTCTATCCCCCCATCACTTCTTTCTCGTTTCTCTGGTTTCCACGTACCCAACACCCCCCTTCCCTGTTCGGCCTCCCCTCCGTTTTTTGCCCCGTTTTTTGTATCCGTATATGCCTCCAATCTGATATTTTTCTTCTCCTCGCTTCTCTTCCTCTCCTCTCCGCTCAGCTTTCATCCTTTCCTTCCCTCTCTTCTACCCCCCCCCTTAAAAAATGTCCTTGACGTGTTCCTTTGGTCATGCATGATTCCCATTGTCATGACCAGATGACACCCAAGAAATATTGTCAAAAGAAAAATAAATCATCATATTTTCCTAATAACACAGACCCACATCAGTGACCCCGACCACAAATGTTCACACACATTAATCCAAAGGACCTTTGGGACAATGTGCTGGAGGTATCCCGTAAACCACCAAGTACAACAAGTTACAACAAGTACCACAGGATGAGCTTTGATTTCATTACTGACATTATGGGAGATAAACACTGAAGTGTGTGGATTGCTTTCTCCAATAAAATTAGCTGATCATTCAAGAAACACTCTGGGCTGAAGGGACCTTGGGGTGCGGTCGGGGTGCAGTGGAGCTCTCTTAGGTAAAAATAGGATGATTTTATGTAATTCTTTGCAAACCACCGTGTGCTCGCACTGCCTCCACATCCCGGCTGGGTATGCTGGTGCCACTTTTGCCCAATGGTAATCGGTCAGTCAGAACAGGCGTGCTGTGGTCGGACAAATGCCGTGCTTCAAAGTAATCGGAGCTTTCAGGGGAGGTCAATGAGGAACTTGCCAGACCTGCCTCAGAACCAAATCAAGCACAGCTGTTTGAAAAGTCTCATTTATTATGACAAAACAGAATATAAAACAAAAAATATCACGGCGACACGCTTTTGACAACTGATTCGGAGTATTTATACCAGTATCTAATCCTGTGTAAATTTGATGAAATTTCATTGCGGGCAAAATGTGATTTTTCATCAAAAATTAGTTTTTACACGGTTTCTATGGAAATCGGCATATAGAGGGCACTATAACATACAAAATATGACCTTTTGTAGGCCTATATGGCAAGATTCCCGCCAAGGATTTTTGTGATTTTTGCGGTGGTAATAGCTTTTGCATATCCCTACTTATACATTGTCAAATTGGTCCGCCATTGTTTAAAATTGCTCTTAAAAATAAAAGAGACAATTTGCATGGGGTCAAACAGCTGTGTGAAGCATAGAGAATACAGGGGTCACTGCAGAAAATATCTGGAAAGTTCAGGAGAACCAGGTGCAATGTATTGTGTTCTTCGCATGCTTGGATGATATGGAGGGCAACAAAGGTCCATTCAACATAATTTACCTTCCGTGAAAGAGCCTTATATGTGAAGGCTCCCACCAAAGCAGTATTGCATGCTACATCATGACCCATACTAGGCTGAGCGGATGCATTTATGTACAGAAAGTTGTTTTTTGGTTTACAAAATATTACAATACTGATCTAAAACACTACTATCACAAATTAATGCATGGAAAAGTGGTATCCGTTCCAATGTACATCATTGTGGTCAAATGGTATCCAGCTTTCCAAGTGTTGTACATCTTCAGTCTTAGAAATCAAACAACTGATTCTTTTTATCCATATGGCCTTCTGTTATAACCCAATATATGAAAAACATGATTTTTCAATTTCAGTTCATTGTCTAGAATAAATATTTTTCAAAGATATACAAAAGACACTATTTTGGAGAATGTTGTCAAAAAATAAACATTTGCATCTTTCCATGAATACTGACTGTTTGTACAGCATCTATGGAGAAGGACACACATTCGCCCCTCAGAAAATGCCTCGGCACCCCTTCTGCCCACCCCCCCATTTGCAAAGGTCTGGTTATGCCACTGACACTACCAGATGTACAGATAGTTATTTCTTTTGGCATAATTATATTATACCCTTTGCACCTTCCTTTAATGGAACAAAGCACATTATATTGTATATATATATAAAATGTAATTATGACACTTGTTTTTTTTTAAGTGCGTCTTGAAGTGTCTGCATTCACTCATGAAAATGCGCTACATTGATTTTCTTCAATTCAGGATATGAAACCTTTAAAATCACAAGTACAAAAATTGTGAATTTCAGTTTTCTAAAGTAGTGTTTTAAAGGCAGACTAAGAAATTTCAAACTGAACAAAAAAGTTAGTTAAATTGCTAAATCCTAAAGTTTGAGACAAATCAGATTTTGTACCATATGAATACCAATGTACTGGTATCACATGCTGGACATCAAAGGGCATTCATTTGAGCCTAGCCATTTCACATAGTACTTAAAGCAAGTGGACAAGCATTATGTATATGCCAAAAAACATTGTTAGAAAACCGAGGGTGGCATACTGATCAGGATATCCGAGTCAGTCTGAACCAAACTGGTTCAGATTTAGATAATTTTTTTTAAAACTAGTTGTAAATAGGTCATAATATGCAAATGGAATTCCAAACAAACAAACGCACCACAAACAAAACTTGCTGCCTTGCATTTACATTTGCATTCTGCTAAATTCGACTTGACACTATCAGTGATTCCCCTGAAAGAGTCAAAATATGTTGGGAAAAATTGCCAGGCTAGCTTAAAAGGAAGGATCAGTCTGTAGAATTCCCATAATTAACTTTTTCCAAACTGAAGAATTGTCAGAAAAGGCAAAAATGGCAGTGTTCAACAATATGACTCTCCATTCAGTTATGTGTTGTAATTAAAGGGGGTTGGGGGGTCCGTCCCGACGAGTGGAGGGGGTGGGGGGGGAGGGGGGAGTATTTTTTTACCTAGGTACTTCTCTGGCTTATCATTTGCAGATTGCTTGAGTTCCCGTACTTGTTACAGACCTGCAAACATCGATTTTGATGATTTTGTTCGATTTTCTAATTTAGCAAATCACTGATAGGCCGTTACCACTGTCCACAGAATGCATAGTCTGAAAATGGAAAACCATATTGGATATTAAGAGCAAACTGTTCTCATTGGAGTGTCTGAACTGGAATAATGCTGATGATATATTGAACATGATTAAAATAATATTAAGTTCTAGAATAATTACAAAATGAGTTTAAGCACACTCAAATTTTAAATGCTTTATTAATAATAAACCTGCAGTATTTAAAAAAAAATGAGGCAAGGAGACATTTGTTCAGCTCCCAAAGTGGGCCATGTTAGGAGCGTCTGTATCATGGATACACACGGCCCCGGATCAGCTTACTCAGTTGAATAAATCCTGACACCACCACAAGCCATTACCAATGACTTGTGGATAAGCTATGAAGAAGCTCCCAAAGTGGCTCTATCTTTTCCAATATTATTACCCATTATTATGGTACCACTGTAACAGAAAATACTAATATAATTACTCCAAAAGTAATGAAAGCTATAGATAAAAAACATATTAGATGAAACACATTAGCATATACAGTAAAGTGACCTTAGTATTTACCAACATATGTTCCGTACCCCAAGCAACTGTAATTATTCCCACTACCAGGCAAATACGGAACTAATTTCCCAACTTTGACAAATTAAGAAAAAGCATACAATGTCCAATACGTGATTCAAACCATCAACCCCCCCAGACCTTCCTGAGAGTATATGGTAATTTTAAGTAGTCAGGAGTCGGTCAAACTGTGCAATATTATCAAAAATTGGCTTCTCGTTTAAATCTCTATGGGAGGAAATCCAAGTAACAAACCTATAGTGTTGTAACGTGCCACCAAGATCTGTATTTTTTATTACGTCATATCAATTAAGATATATACAATGATTTGTACTACTTTGAATAGATATGACTCCTGTAAACTCTACATGGTTCACATGTGCAATCTCAAAATCCCATGCTATAACATATCTTAAATCTATTAAAAATGGACTTTCAACTCCTTAAAAATTACGGTCCCTAAGGCATTTACAATTTGCAGTCTCAAGGAGTTCAGATACCCATTTCTGAATTGGGAATGAGTATGGCCTATTCACAACCAAATTACACAGTTTGGATTTGGAATACTTGAATTTTAGAAGCGTGCTTGTGTTCAGTGAATTGATTACAACTTGCCTATCCACAATTATTCCAAAGGTATGTTGGCAGTTTAATGCCAATGGGTCATCCCATCTATAAAAATGTGTCAGAGGTGCACAACAGCAAATTACAACAAAACTTTTTATAGGGAAATATTCAATATGCAGTCAGTGTGTGTGACCATCAAAGGTTTCACGTTCAAACTAAGGACACTCGGCAACAAAAACCCACTATTGGCGAGAAACAGTTCCCAATGTTCAGTGATCCAGAGTCCAACAAAGTACTGGTAGATATGCATATGGATGTGGGATTTGGGGAAGGGCGCAATTTAAATTTTTGGTCCCCTTAAGTCTAGTTTCTCTCTCAAGTATTGAGATGTCAACTCAAGGACACTGGGTGCGAACTCTCCTTTCTGAAAGACATGATATCTCTACGTGTTTCTCATCCCCAGGATATTAGAACCAATGTAGAGTCTGTTAATCATTTGATGCACATTACATGCCACTCTTCAGCAATGGAAATGAACAAATTTGGTTGGTTCATGAAACACCTGATAAAAACTAGGGACACTATATTTACCATGTTATACTAGTTGTGGATGTTTTCACCAATATTGTATGCAATACGCCTACAAACATGACAAAAGCATAAAAACGGAGAGAAAAACCCAAGCTTGCACATGGACAAACAATATAAACAGAGTAAACATCTGAGAATACAAGTACGTTAACACACATGAATCACACTGGTCATGTCAAACAGCATCAGAAACATACAATACCACAGCTACTTGTTGACCAAAAATTTAAATTGCTTAATTGACGTGAGAAAACGATAACATGAATATAAAAGCAGCAATTTTTTCCCTAATGCTTAAATGAGATAACAAATATTTGGGTTTACATTTTAATCATTTTATATTTTTATTTTTACAAAAATCACACACTATCATTATTATTTTTCACATTTTGTAATTGAATTTAGGAGCTGTATCATACTGCTCCTAAAATATGAAATAACATGTAAGAGTCTATTCCATTGATAACACATACAAAGCCCTTGTGGAAGACAAAGGCTATCCCTAACAAGGCTCTCGTCGATCTCCCGGGAGGAAGGGAAGGGGTAAAGGGATAGAAGCTAGAAGAAGATTTCACATCGTGGGTGGGAATCGAACCAGGGGCCCCATTCCCATGACCAGCGAGAGCAAGCCACAATGGTGTCGCTGGCCCGATTTCTTGCCCATATGGGTGTTCTTATGATGACGTCATCGCAAGATTATCTAACCTCAGTGGCGTGGTATATTGTGGTCTACGGGCATGTAAGGGTTATACTATCTTGGCCTGTATTATTTGTATTGGCTTTCTGCATGGGTATCACAAAAAGGTATATGTCTGGTTCTGCTAGATAATATATATACATGCACCTTCAACCAGTAGTTTTCACACAAAGGCAGAATGGTTGTCCCACCAAGTCAGAATGGTTATCTGGGTGACTTTATCCTGTTCATACTAACAGAAGATGACTATGCATCATCATTAAATCTCATTTAATTTTAAAGTGAGTGAGCAGCAAATGAAATCTAATGGTGGGTGATCTGATCCACAACCTCATTCCCCCACAGTACTCCATCAAAATAGATTTTGGTATCAAAAGTAAGTTCATATTTTTCTCTTTACCCTAGTGAAATTTTAGGCTCAGGTTTCCTTTTAAACTTACGAACAAGAACCTCTCCAAAAGAAGTCAACCACATTAATTAATGCACTGTCCAATGGGCCAATTTAGCACACATTTTTACTTCTACTATTCAAACGGCTAAACCGATTTAACTATATGCGTCTATAAGTGAGAGAAAACATATAAAAAATTGGATGATGGGGGCTACTAACTAGATAACCTTGGTCATCTTTGAATTAAATGGTTACATTGGTGTCATTAACAGACATGGCACGTGCATATTGCTGCATTTGGGAAAACATGTGAATTTTACATAAAAATAATGTTTGCAATGCTAAAGCAAAAAGATGATCTTAAAGTGTAAAAACTGTAAACAAGATCTATTCCTGGTCTTCTTTTTATCTTAACTAATAATGATGAATTAATCATGATTAAAACAAGACTTTCTTTAGTATGAACAGGATTCGGCCTATTAAGTTTTTCCCCCAAGAGTTTAGTTGAAAAATCCAATCATTCTGCAGCCTGAAGGTCCGTTCATACTTCACTGCATTGCAGTGCAGTGCTGCAATGCAGCCCGGAATGCAGCCTACAAAATCGTTACTGCAATCACTTGCAGTATTGCAACGCAATGCAGTACTGCAACAAAGTTAAAATTATTTTAACTGGCGATGCAGCAAGATGCAGTGGGGTGCAGTCAATGGTGCAGTATGCCAATTTTCCTGCATTCCTTCGCAAGTTTACTGCAACGTACTGCAACCCGTGACCTGCAGTGACCTGGTTTGACCTGCAATAAATCGATTAGGAGTGCAGCGGAAGTGACGGAACATTGCAGTAAATTTACTGCTCAGCAATGCAGTGTAGTGGAAGTATGAACGGACCTTTACCATTTTATTCACAAACTATGCATGATGACTGTTAGTAGTTATTCCCTTTTTTCAAGCCAGAAGCAGAGGGTGTATTGAATCCATCCCACAAAGCACCATCTTTGGGCAATTTCACCTCAATAAGGTCATGTGATCCCACAAAAATCCCATTCTTAAAGGGTGATGGCCCGATTAAGGATATGAAGTTTTCATCTTAATAGATTGGCCTTCACTCTAAAATCCCATCTGTAAAGTTTCGAGCCAATATTTCAATCCGTTTTGATGCAAGAGCTAAAAACATGATTTTGTAAGCCCCATAGAGTACTGTGTAAAAATAATATTGGTCGACCAAAATGGGACACATTTTCACTCATAACTTCCAAACCAAACATTCCTTTGGCTCTAAGATTTCACAGGGTAAATGAGAAAAATAGTAGCTTTCTTCTGAAACCAAAATGCTGACCACTTCCGGTAAAATCTGGGGCTTCTGGGGATGAGGCTATTAGCGATCGGGCCATGGACCTTTAACACATAAAATCCCTGGCTTTTACACTCATTTTAGCCCACAAAGTGCTAGTACTTAGTAATTTTTAGCATGATCATAAAATATCTTGTAGTTCTTAAAGTTCTTGAATACTTTTGCATCCCTAAGTACTGACATGTGTTTAGTAGCGTAGTCACAGTGCAATGCATTATGGGATTGGTTCAAAACACCCTCTGGGCCAGAAGTATGCCGTGATGTCATTGCTTTTGCATAGTGCCATGGTTATGAGTGGCATACATTATTCTATACTTTGTTCATCACCAAATTGGCAAGACTTGTCACAAGGCGATTTGATATGGAATACTGCGGGCGAAACTGCACGCAACACTATCGCAGCGCAGGCAGTGCGTAATGTACGTGCTTGTGGCAAGAGGCGCTTGCAAAAAACGGAATTACTTTTCACGCGCGGATAAACAAAAGCCAAATAATTTTTGCCTATTAGGTGATGAACAAAGTATAGAATCGAATCCATGGAAGGATGACAGGGTGGGTGATGTCACAAGAGTTGTTTGCTACAGAAAAATTTGACAAGACAACCATATGTCAACCCTTGAAATACTTGGAGGCTTAGTATCACACCCCTGTGTCTTTGAAATTTCCAACCCTCTATCAACATAACTCAGAGTGCCAAGTGCTGATTCTTCTGATAAGTCTCACTACGGGTATGTGTCATAGGGCGTGTTATATTCCAAATGGAATAGCTCTATATGCATAGGGAAATACACTGCTGCAGTGTACATAAACACAAATGAACTTGCTCTACACATATTTTAGTGGCACAAATATACTGCTAAGTAAAAAAATTACATATGCAGTACAAGTTTTCAATTTTTATAGATGATCTACAAGAAGCAATCTCTTCAAAGATATTTGCTTTAAAAATATTTAAAAATAGTGAATGCTGTGTAACGAAGAGAGCTTACATGAACCGCCGATATTGTGCCACAACACTTTCAACATATATAACATACGATAATGCAGGTTTTCACGAGGCACACGTATCTTGAACAAGACTTATGACAGTGATTTTGTTGCCAATACAACAAATACAATAGATATAGATTAAGTGTGGATATGTTGTGTGTTTTTGTTTATTTTATAAATAACTTCAGGTAACATTTGTAGCTAGACAAGTACTAAGTAGGGGTACTAAATGGGGTTGATGAAAATTTATGAAACAGGGTTTGTTCACAAGATCCGTTATACTAGCACATGTGCGTGCTAAAAATTTAGCCATTTAGAGCCTAAAATTGTTAAATGTAATTAGAACAAAATGCGCGCGCGAACCCCGCAAAAAATTACCACTTTTAAACTATGATAGTAAAATATGAGGTTATTTTGGTCAAAAACACATGAACGGGCATCAACATGGGGGGAAAGGATGATCGTATTGACCACCCCCTCTCATCAAAATATTGGGGGGTATATACCCTCATCCCCCCGGGATTTACTCCTATGCTTAGCACCTATCTAGCTATGGTTAGTCACAAAACACTGGGTTTATATGTACACAAGTAACAATCCTGGTTTATCGCAAAATATGCAAATTAGATTACGTCTGTGGCAGGTTAGGAAAACCTAATCACCAGCTGTTAATAGCAGCTACAAAGAACAGGTGATTGAATTAGCATATAAAAAGGGTTTATCAGTATAAAACAAACCTTTTGTGTCTATGATCATCAAGAATTTCCCGCTTTTTCATAACCAAGAATCCTTGACTTGGTTTAGAGTACATAAAAACTTGTATAAAAAATAAGCCCCTCCCATCCACAATCATCACGAGTTTCCCGCAGCTTGCCTCGCTGCTGTCCTTGCCGTGTCTACGGCATCTAACAAGTTCTTGGCATCCACCGCCAGGATGTGTCCAGCTTGCAGCATGCCTTTCTTATAGTCCTGGTCTAGTGTGGTGGTGGCATACCTCTGTGCCAGTTTCATGGCGTTTATGAGCGCGGCCATGTCGGAGCTGAGTACTTGGTGTGCCATCTGGATGCTCCTGTGTGTGTCATCTGGGAGACTACTGTACAGGTTGTCCACACTGGCAAGGAGTGTCTTCAGGGCAAGGCCTATGTCCTGCAGGGTGAAACAATATACTAGCAGTTAAAAAAATAATTTACAGAATATTACAGAATAAAGCATGAGGCAACTATTTGTGTATACTTATGTAACTATCAAACAAGGCGAACTTGTATTTACACGATGCATAAATACGTCCCCGCCGAATGTGGAAAGTTAAACTACATCTGACCACGCCCGTTAGTTCTGGTCAACAATCCCTTAACCCAGAACCACTAGACCACCCCACCCTAGATAACCATGCAATGTCTTTCCATCCACCAAAATAAGTTTTCACCATTTTTTGGATGAATTATCCTAAACTCACAAAGCAAATTGTCAATGCACTTCATCCATAACTCACCCAAAAAATAACTCTAAAAAACATAACTCGTTGATGAACTCCATCCATAACTCGCCAAAAAATAACTCTAAAGACAATTCATTGATAACTTGCCAAAATAACTCTAAAACATAACTCATCGATGCATCATAACTCAACAAAAAATAAGATGGCCAAATGTTGACCTTGTTTGTGAAATGTTGACTTTTTGGACATTTCTCCACCCCCTGTCAGAAATGACTAGTGGCCTCAAATGTCCCAACAGTTTGTCACTCTGTGACCCCCTCCCCAATGCACACAATACCCCAAGCTGTAGTGAAAAGGAGAACAGATTAAATGTTGACATACCTTAACTAAGTTGACATATTGGTCTGACTTGACCGCATGAACCATGTTGACCATCTCCATCACGGCTCGAACCACATTAGTAGTGTTACTGAACACCTGATCACCCGTTCTATCAATATCCATGGTTGGATTAATCTGAATAAAACAACAAATTCAAATGATGTACTTATCTGTTGCTCAAACAATTTCAGTGGCACAATGATACAAATACTGCAAGTTAAAATTTGTTAAATCCCTTCGCATGGACAAATACCAAAAGAAAACAGTTAAGAAAACCTCTTTAATAAAAAAAAAAATACAGTGGTCCCTGGACCGCAAGTGTCATCTACTGTCACGGTTTATGGGGCAAAAGGTCACACAAGGTCACGAAGGTCATGAAGGTCACATGAGGTCACCAACATGTCACCCCACCCCGCTCCCTCCTTTCCACCAAGTTACATCATCATAGCCCTTATGGCACTCACACGGCATGCTATATTAAGGGTTAACATTTTGACTGGCCAAAGGTCACATGAGGTCACCAAGGTCACATGAGGTCACCAACATGTCACCGCACCCCACCCCCTCCTTTCCACCAAGTTACATCATCGTAGCCCTTACAGAACTCATACGGCATGCAATATACTAAGGTTAACATTTTGACCACAGACACACACAAACACACAGATACACACACAGACATACGACCAGAGTAATCCCTATGTGCCTTCTGCAATTCTTTCAGATGACACAAAAATGTGAGAGCATTTTAGGAGCAAGTCTGGCAGTTATATCATTTGATTTTCAGAAGATGCAACATCACCCATACACGCACTTAGCAGGGATTTCAGTATAATCTGTTGGTCAGTGTGATGTCACAAATTAGAATGCTACCACACCTGATTCGTCAATTACGACCATTCCAAGTTACTCCCTGGCATGAAAGATTACATTTGGAGTGAATGATGAAGTCATTTGCAGCAAAATTGCTCATTAAATGACTTTTTTTGTACATAAATATCAAAAATGAAATCCTGCAGCTGTATCTCCAGCAAAATAATTGCAGGTCAGATATAAAATGATTAGATATGACAAAACTTTCAGCCTTCTATAGATAATCCATGATATGTTTTACGTCAGTTATACTGAATGTGTGCGCCAAATTCAACAACCCTGACTGATAGGATGTGTCATTTAAAAAAACAGTCATTTTCTAAGAGCAGTGCTCACACAACCAAACTTTCTGCAACCCTTGTAGGTAGTTTGTTCACACACAAGAAGATTAAGATGGCTGCATTTTCACAATATGTTCCCCTAATTGTCATTGTTAAATGGGTTTTGTAAAATCAAAATCTTTGCCTGATCCTTTTGACTTGAATTTCATTATGACATGATTCACGAATCAAACCCAGTTCCACCTGGCCTCATCCATCCCGTAAGTATTACCAATACTTTAGACATACCTTAGCACTGACTGGTGTAGGTGGGGTCTGTGGTTGTACTGGTGGTGTGTGTCCTGGTGGGTTCGGGTGCTGCTGTTGAGGAGTGGTCTGAAAATAACAAACAAGCATGAACATGCTCATAGGATCTGACATGAAACCCCAGAGCTTGAAAAATCTTAACCGCAGTCACTTGGGAATCAAAACCAAAAAGATTTCTATTCTGTTAGAGATTAACCCATATTTGTATCGTACAATCGGATCGGCGGCCGATTTTGCGAAATCGTGCAAAAATCGATCGGCAAAATATGGCAGAGCTTGCCGATCCACAACCGATATATGAGGAAAGAAAGGGAACAAATTAAAGTGGATATTTTAACCAGTTTTTAAGTTGGAAAACAGAGTTGCTCAAACTGATTTTAATACATGTCATTTAGCTATCAGAATTCGTACCTACATGAGAAAACGAAGGCTAATGACAGCCACTTAGGTATTTACACGTACTAATCACAATCTCAACTTTAAGGCGGTTCCAAATTCAGCTAAACTGCAACTGTTACATGGTCCTGTCTAAGTTACAACGCATTACAGGCACATACCTAGCTGCTCATTCCCACGGAAAATCGTCGTTATAAGTGAACTGAGAAATTACTGCTTTATAATTTTTTGTATCTTGTGGTGCTTCCAAAGCCTTCCATGAACAAGTACATCCTTGAGAGAGTCCATAATACAACGGCCGAAATAGTTCCTGTTGTTCTTCTAACTCTTTCGTTACGTATTTTTTTTATGTTCGTTTTCACTTGCAGTGCTATATTTTTGTACCCATCAACGTGTCAATATACGTAAAGAGACAAATTTAACCCTTGTTTTTTGTCAAACATGTGCGGACTTCCAATGAAGTTCTCAGTACAATTTGCATAGAACCATAACATTTAATAATATAGACGCTTTACCCACCTCACGTGGTGCGACTCATTTCATTCCATTCTCCTCATTGTTGTAGTCTTTTGAACAAGAATAAGGGGATCAGCAGAAAGTTTGGTTTTTGATTTATACGTACGGCGGTACGGAAGTATTTTTCCTTCCCACAGTTAGTTTGTGACACAGACTGCAAAAATATCTAAATTCATTGATACTGCGTGAGAGTCTGAGAGAATAACGTTAACACATACAGCCCTAGATCTAGAATGAAACGAACTCTAAAAATCATAGTTCTTATTATCTTTTATGGATTGTTTTTTGCAGCAGATAGGGTCAGAAATTTTGTTATCTCACAGGAACATCCCTCAACCTAGTTAGGCACTAGATTCAAATTGAAACATTTCTTGATCGGTAGTTTTAGCTTTGTGGGATCTGACGAGCACCAAAACACATTTTCCCCAATGCTAGTATTCTACGTCATTAGGGTGGCTAATATGCAAGCTCATACTCTTTCCGAACCGCCGTATTTTTTGAATAACCGAGCCAAACATGAGCGCGCGTTGTGGTTAAGATGAATATCATTTGCATAGAACATAGATAATGCCCCCGGGGATAAAGCTAGTCTACAAAGGCGATTTGGTCCTTGCTCGCATTGATTATGAGGAAAAGAAAAAGAATAAGGGACAGGTCAATGGATTTCTCAGCCCTTGTCGAGGAGCGATAGGTACAGGTCATTCATGCAATCGCTATGATCTCTGGCACTGTCCGAACAGTGTTTTCCCGGGGATCATTACGTACATCATTGAGATTGATTGCGGCCCTGCGGTCTGGGGGTATACCTTACCCATGACAAAAATATGTTAAAGAAATGACTGGGGAAAATCATAAAAAATAATACAAATTATGAAGAATGGGAATACAATTGTTTTGTAATTGTTCTTTGCGAACAAAATTGCATAATAATTTTCGCCATTACCGCAATGGTAACTAGAGTACTATAGAGCTTACACGCACAATTTTTCTTCGCATCTGTCAACTTGTCAACTAATTAGAGCATATGTAGACGAGGCCTGACCGGACCTGGGGATGGACGGCAAGTGAAGGCCCGGTTCGATTACAGTATATTGTAACAAAAAATTTTATGGATTTATTAAACGTGAACGCAAAATCGAGTTTGAGAATTTGATCAATATAAATAAATCTTCAATTAAAACGACCTGATGGTTTGATATTCGGAAGAAATCAGGACGGGGAGTTTTGGCGGGAATTTACAATGCCGCTTATGATTTGTGGTTACTTTATATGTTTACGCACATTCTGTAAGTAAAGATAACCTTATCTTCCAAAATACCTCCATCGGAACTTGTCGGCAAATGTGGCCGCACAGATTTATTAATTATAATCATTGTCGCCATTCATATAGGCCCTAGTTTACAAAGTTGAACCACCATGTGCAACTCCTCTAGTACTCACTTAGCTTGGTCGATCTTTTACATAATAGGGCAAACCATCGTATCGTATTGGTGGATCGGCCGATACGACAAAAAAGTAATCGGCCCTGGGATCGGCAGAGGAAACCTGGATCGGTTAATCTCTATTTTCTGTAGTAATCTTAAGTTCGCACAATGTGAGCTCCATACTATTCTACTTTAATCAGACTGGTTCTCTCAAATTTGCCCTGTACACACAATAAACCATCTTCAAATGATCACTAAACTTTAGTAAGGCAAGTACACTTAAATAACAAGTCATACATTTAATTCATCAAGTGCCTACATGTGATATTGCATTTTATCTATGCCTAAATGTCAAGCAGTGCACCTTTAAAGTAAAAACTTTAACCACTCCGCTAATTGTGCAAGTCTGATTTAGAATATTCTCCTACATTGTGCACTTACTATCAAGATTGACAAGCTGAACTCGATTTTGAGCTCTTTGGGGTTGGGCACTTTCGCAGTCACAAAACATTTACAATGTAATGCCTTGAGCATGTTTTCCTACGTTAAAACTGAAAGCATGAAATCACAAGTGACATACCATACTCCATTCAATATCAGCTATTATCAATACTCATGACAGACTGATACCTACCTGAATGCGTGGTCTGATTTTCTGTCACTGGCTTGGCTTGTCTGAGGACTGCCTGTTGAAGGGTTGATAACAGGGTTGGCTGGCCCATCCTCCTCAATAGTCCAATAGATTTTTTTCTAGTAATCAATGAGCTAGATGGTGTTCGTGAAAATAACAGCTTGAGCGCTTGACTTTGTTATTTAGCTCAGCGGTCCTAAATTTAACCAAGTTAATCACGAAAGCCTGTTATTTTCACGAATGCCTCATAGCGAATTGATTATATTTATACACTTAGAGTATGAATTATATAAATACCTTTTAAAAAACATTTTTTGGGGTTAAAACATGCTAAAAGTTGGGATGATAACAAATTAATTTTGTTTGGCAATTCAAAATTTAACATAATTTAAAATACCTTTGTCCTTGTACCGTCCTATTACAGAGCATGAACCAAACTCCACTCCAAATGATTGTAATTATTGCTGCTCTGGCCAGTAAACGTTGAGCAACTAGTGTTTTAAGCTAACTTGCTAATGGATTGATTGGTCCTTGCTTTGCTAAATCCGAAGCAAATCATTGGGGTGAGTGTTTTTTTGTTTATCCTTGGAGTAGATTTAAATGACGAAATCAACCAAGCCTATAAGAGAAAAAAGACTATTAACCATATTCATCCCTAACATGTCTATATTGATTAGGTCGTGCAGAAATTACACGAAGGAGCTATCAGTGCTTTGCGCCCTAGATGTAGTGCATGTATTTTAGGCATTTGAGTGCAATTGAATAAGGTTAAAGATATGAAGAAAACAAATTAACAAATCTTGAACTGATGACCGTCGCTGTTATAGTATATTTCTAAATTATGTACGTATCTTTATGTGTATTGGGTGATGTCAACATTTGTGGAAGCAGCATTTGATTTCAAATGGAAATGACGGCGTAGGATGGGGAGCTTCTTCAATTTCGATCTCAAGAGGTTTAAGCTGACTTAGTACCTTTTTTTTGGGGGGGTACCCTCTATATTCAACCAGTGTTTGGTTAGATCTTAAAATGTTCATGGGGTAAGTTTTTGTTGTTTGTTTTCATTTTTGTCTTCTTGCAATTACCCTAAAGGAATTGCAGTTCTGCATGCAAATTTTAAAATGACAGTATGAAAATCAAATATCTGAATTATATAATATATTCGCTGTTGTAAAAATAATAAATTGTGTCATGTCTATTTATGCGAAAATGTTTGATGTAAAGAGCAATCAATTTTTAAAGTTCATTTACAGGTAGCATACCGCTCTATATTTCTACATACATCGTTGCCAATCATTTGACCCCATAATCTTGATATACAGATCGCGTCGCTGAATCTAATTGTCAGGACATTGTATTTCTAGAACCGTTACCGTGACCCGCGTGTTCAGTTGTGACCCCGACTTCCGAGTGTGCATGTTATTAAATATAACAAGCTCTAGAGCCGTTATTAAAAATACACCCCAGTAGCCTTCTCGAACCCGATTCGTAGTAGATAATGCACGGGAAAACAATAGATAACAACAAAAGACGCTAGCACGAGAAGTGTATACATAGTTATTGGTTGGATGTATATTTGTTATGCTCTTATACAGGCACATTTAAAAATGAGGGCCCTTAAAATTTGTCAAAACTATTATGATTTCAGTGCACTATACTTCTGAGATTTAAACCACAAGAAAATACGTATCAGACTTAATTTGCATGTGTGCTGTTTGACTAATCCATCACCTGTGTGGTTATAGACTCATTTCTATGATATCCATGCGATAAATGAATTTTAACACATTTGGTAATAAAAGATTACAGCATGTCAACAATTAAGGTCAAAATCATGAGATGTCTTTGGCATCATAATATGAGTTCTGTACTATGATATAGTATTTTTGTATGTAAATTATGTTTTTTTTTTTGTTCTTTTTAGGTCTTAGTCTATCATTTAAGATAAAAATTTTCTTGCAAATAAGTCTGTATCACTTTAACAATAACACTTGCAAAATATCAATTAAAAGTAAGAATTGGCCAAAACAAGGACATGGATGTATTCAAACTGCTATCAAA
>JAMKCH010010744.1:0-29558 GCA_023653785.1 Ophioderma brevispina
TAGCTTCTTTACATACCTAAGCCGCATATATCACTTCCTTTCAATGGGGCAAACAAGATGCGCAACTAATATAGGCTCTCATGCAGTGAGGAATTTTGTGTATCGATGTACCGTTTCAAAATTATAGCATTACGCTGATTTTTTGCTATTAATTCGCTCATTTGCATACTTAATTTGCCCGACATAGGCCCAAAATCTAATCAGGTCGAGAAACTCTTCAGTCGAGCCCGCTTCCTTCCACCAAGTTACAATATTATAAAACGCCTTAAACGGAACTCCTGAAAACTTGTAACAAAGCCTTTTTTTTCCTTAAATATGCAATTAGACACTTAATTAGCATATTTTAAACGCCCAATGCCAATTTTGACCCAATTATGATTCACCCATAAAGATGCTTGTCATAGTATTCTTTCATTCGCGAAGGAATTTTGCCTATCCGATTACGGTTTAAGATACAGTAATTACGCATATTTTATTAGCTCATTTTGCATACCTAAGCCGCATGTTTAAAAAAAAATCCACACCCGTTCAAATTGCAAAAAGATACCCGCACCCTGATAGGCTTTCATGCAGGAAGGAATTTTCCGTATCCGATGTACCGTTTAAAAAATTATAGCAATTAACGCGGTTTTTTTTGCATATTAATTAGCTCATTTGCAAACTTACTGTTGCCCGAAAATACGCCCAAAATCTATCAGTTCTAGAACTCTTCAGCCCGCTCCCATCCACCAAGTTACATCATCATACGCCTTACGGAACTTCAGAAACTTGCACACACGCCTTGCGGGACAATTTTCGTAATTATGGCAAATTAGATACTTAATTGCATATTTTATTCCCAAATCTAATCAGGTTCGAGAACTCGTGGACCCTCTTCTTTCCACCCAGTTACAAAGATCCATCATAGCCCTTATTAACGGAACTCCCAGATAAATCGACACAAGCCCGTGAACACGGACGTCAGGCGACAGCTGACAGACAGAAGATCATACAGACCGACAGACGGACAGACAGACAAGACAGACATACAGACAGACAAGTGATTACGAAGTCTCTGCCGAACAAATCTCAGGCGAGACAACACTCTAAACGCAATTCAACACCAAAAATATATAGCATAATAGTCTTTTGTCATGAAAAGATGTATGACATTTCCAAAACAATAAACCTCACATATCATGTTCACCCCAAGATGTATATCATAAGCCTTTCATGTAGTGAAGGAATTTTGTCAACATCCGCTGTCCCTGTTTCTTCAAGCGAAACATTAATTGTGCATATTTAATTACTCTTTGCATACCTAAGCCACAATATATATCATGCACTTTCAAAGTGCGAAAACAATGCTGCCAAAATGTACTTCATGTGGCAAAAGAATTTGCATATCATATGTACCGTTTCAGTGATACATTAAGTATGCTATTCTAATAATTTAGCATCGTTTGCATACCTAAACCGTCTATATCATGCACTTTCAAACGCAGAACCATGGCATGCCATAAGCACTTTCATGAAGCGAAGGAATAATAGTCTTTCATGTAGCCAAGGAATTTTGTATATCCAATGTACCTGGTCAGCGATCATTAATATGCATATTTAATTAGTCTCATTTGCATACCTAAGTCGCATATATCCTGCACTTTCAAGTGCGAAAACCTGCATGCCAAGATGTACTTCATGTGGCAAAAGAATTTTTGCATGATCTAATGTCCCGTTTCAAGTGATACATTAATTATTTCATATCTAATTAGGCTCATTTGCATACTAAACCGTCTATATCACACCCTTTCAAATCACAGAAACGATGCGTGCCATGATTCCCACTTTCCATGAAGTGAAGGAATTTTGTGTGCTCGATATGTGTTTCACAGATACAGCATACAGGGTTTACATTTGTATCACAGAACATTCCAGGGTTATAACATTTTCATCACAGACATACGACATACATACAAAACGGACACAACGGACGGCCACCATTTCATAGTCCCCGCGTTCCGAACTTATTCGGCGGGGACAATTACTGTTGAATTCTAAAGCAAGGGGTTTACTTGAAATATGTTTTTTGATGGGGGTCGGCCACTCTCTTCGAATCCCGATACCCCTGTAAAATTGAATATTGATTAATCTTTCCTTGGAGATGGCTAGCGCAAGAAAAAAAAAACAGGTATCTTCAACTGATTCGAAACCGTGAGGCTGAACCTCCGTTACTAGTACTGGCACTTTTAACCAATTGAGCTAACAAACCAGGTTTGTCAGAGGAGCGATAGATATCACCTATATGTGTTTAAAGTCCCGAAGGTTGTCCATCGCTTTCCTACAGATAGCACATTACAGGTATATTTACATACGACATGAGAAAAATACACCTTTCCATCTGATTGATACTACTGGGGGGGGGGTCCATGTAAATTTCAGAACCAGGAGTATCAACATTTTCTTTTCTTTCTTGAATCAGCACGTAACTCTTGTCATACTACTTGTAAAAATGTACTACCAACAGCCTGAAGTTCACTACTTGCTGCCGTCACTAAATAGCAGAGAATACAAAAGGGAGTTGTGTGTTAGATTAACTCTATGGGTCACGCAAGTGACTTAAACTTGTTCAGCGCGATCAAATATTTCATTTTTTTTTCAAAAATTTCAAAATTCCACTGACAAAAACTAAGCCTATGGTCTTAGTCCAATGGCTTTTGAGATCAAGCACTTATTTTTGCATGTACCCCGAGTGCCTAACATAACATTTGTGTCCACTGACGGTTAGGTGAAAGAACTTAGCCACATTGTGTATTGCTTGATTTTCCTCTTGTACCAAATTGAGTTCATTCTAATTTTGCCAAATTATTGCCCCCTAGTATAATGGCACTGTTAGGAGAGTTGTATCATGGATACACGCGGCGGCCCCGGATCAGCGTACTTAGTTGAATAAATCATGACACAACCACAAGCCATTACCAATGACCTGGGATACGCCAAGAAGAAGATATACAAGGTGTACACAAAGATTATGAAACACCAACCAGTGCACAATACTCAATGTACAAGAATTTTGTCCAAAACCCCCAAGGACCACAATACCACGTGTTTTTTTAGATCAAACAATTTATTTTTGCACATAAAGGCTGTACTAAAATAAATTTCTGTCCACTGACGGTTGTGTGAAAGAACTTAGGCAAATAGATATGCTTAGTTTAATTTTTCCTCTTTTACCACATTAATATTCTAAATTGTCCCAATTATTTTGAACCAGTATATACAAGTGTCACAAGAATGCAAGACCAAACAGGCACCATGAGACCAAACAGGCACAATGGAAGACCAAACAGTGCACAATGAAGACCAAACAGAGCACAATGAAGACCAAACGTGCACAATGAATGACCAACACAGAGGCACAAGAGACCAAACATGCACAATGAAGACCAAACAGTTCACAATACTCAATTCCAAGGCATTTTGTGGCAAGATATGGGTACATGCATGAATCACCCCTACTACCCAAAGTCATATTATGCATACACACATAAAGCAAGGCATACTGATGAAGCAAGTAATATTTAGTAGTAAATCTAAAGTTTTAAATCGGTTTTGTCGTAAAAACGGGGGTGGCCGGGGGATTACTCCAATCGTAGCAATAGCCTCCTACTCCCTCCTTCCACTTTGCCGGATTCAATGCATCCTCCATCCCAACCCAACCATCTACTCTCTTCCTCCACTTTGTTCTTTCCATGTCTTCTTTGGTATCCCTACTCTCAAACGCCCACCTGAACCGAAAAGCACTATTTTAATTAATTTTATGCAAATTAGGTAACCTACAACTTACTTAATTTTAGCAATAATTGGCACTTAAGTCTTCAGAAAAAACTGCTCTATGATTTGAGAGTACCATTTTTTAATGGCAATTTATTAAATATTGCCTTTTGAAAAACATAAAATACATAAGAATCAATTTCTTAGTATTTTATTGTTTTTCAAGTGGCGATTTCAATCAAATGATTTTCTAATTGCTTCTGCTTACCAACTTAAATCTTGTGTAACTTTTGAACCCTAACTCGGATTTTTTTCAAACAAAAGCAAATGAAGGTGAAATTAAACTCTTTCTCATAGTTATAATTTCAAAAAAACAATAATTTAGCCTTAAAACATGCTACCTTCTTCCTCAGCACGTGACCAGTAAGGTAACAAGACTACAGGGTGTTTTATTAAGATGGCCCTATAAACTCAAAAAGAATGACATGAAGAAGTTGGAAGCATTTGAGATGCGATGCTACAGAAAAATCCGTAATATCAGCTGGAAGGATATAAGATCCGGAATGAAGAAGTTCTGTCAAGAATCTCCTCCTGCCACTTTCAACCAAAAAGGATCCTACTTCGTATCACTGCCTCGCAGCTGACATGGTTGGTCACTTGTGCAGATATGAACAAACACCGCAACCAAACGCATTTTTTATGGAAACTGTCGCAGCCACAAACAGACGGGAAGACCAGGAAGAGATGGGAAAGAGGATAGCATGTGGGCACCACCTTCCATAAGGCATATTTGGAAGCGCAAGATAGGAATAGAGTCTAAATTTCTTCGAGGACCAAACGTCCTAGGGGACATGGTGCATAGATAGATAGAAGATATAAAGGTGGTTTAATGACATTTATTGAAAATATGCAAGCTCATTTAATTGTATGCTTTCCCAAATGTAACAGACATGATTTCTCATGTCTATCACACTGCCATGCAGAAGTAATGACTAGTACGTTAGTCGGTAGAGTGGATTAATGAATTTTTTCTGCCCGTGTGGACATCCATCAAAACATGCAGGCATCCAGACAGGCAGGGATCCATTATGGGCCATCCATCTTGCATGATCTATAGGCCCTTCACAAAAAGTTATGGGGCCCAAAACGACTATCCTCATTTGATCCTAGCTTGGCTGGGGGGCGCAACTTCAAAAAAGAAAGATAATGATATTAATACTAACCTCCAATTTTCCATTCCATATCTACAAGCTGGTTGACCATGAGTGTCTGGCCTGCGGCTGTCCTTGATACCCAACTAAATTACTTTTCCACTGTAATAGCAAAGTCACAAAAAAAACGTAACAAAAAATGGAGTAACATGTAGCAATCATGTGAGGATTTTTTTAAGTAAATCATTTGTGGCCAAGTTTTACAGCTTTATTTAACATTTAAGACATGTCACATCAAATGGGTAAAGTTATTTTGACAAAGGTGAGATTTTACCAATACCTGAAGAATGAAAATCAGGCTTTCCAATAATACCTTATTTTTTTAACACTGAAGTTAAACTTTTGAAATATAATGAAAACAATTAGGAAATGTTCTCATTATTTTCTTTACATTTGCAAGTGTTGTGGTCTTTATCTAAGAACACGCTCAGCCACAAAAGCACAACCGGCGATGTGAACATGTCATCTTTTCAATTGACTTAATTTATCTGATAATAAGTATTGTTTTTCGTCTGCAAAGGATGAAATTATAATACATAATTTGAAATGTTGAAAATTCGAACAGTTGTCACATTTTTTCTAATTGTTTAGTTTTAGTTAAGTTATTACCTTTATTGCAATTTATGTGCAACTGGTAACCGCAAACAAGCACATACACCCAGGAAGTGGGGATCCGCAAATGATCAGAATGGCTTGGAACAGTAAGGGGATTACACCCTACCATCTTTTGAACTCATATGAATGACTCATAGAGGTATAGCTCTCTGTATATGGGAACAACAGCTTTAATGTACCCTCCAAAGGGACAGATGCTTTCATGGTTATTTGCCCAATTCCAAATGAACCATGGGGAGAGTAGAATTTTGATTTTAATCAATAGGTCTTATACAAATTAAATACAGAAATGAGTACCAGAATAAATCCCAGCAAAGGGCCCCACCGGGATCGATCCCATGGGCCCCTTGCACTAAAGGTACCACTGAACCATGCTCTTAGGCATATGCAAAACACCTGGTGGATTTGGCTGTTAGTTTGCAATGACTTGGATAAGTTGTTGTCCACACTTTGACCAAGTTACAGAGTCTGAAGAGCCAATTGTTCAGTGGGAATTGTTGGTGCAAAGGAAATTTAAATAATGTGTTTGTGTTGGGTGAAAGCCAGCAAAGAAAACTGAGGTGTCTGGTTTCTTCAAAAGCTTACCTAAATTGACAAGATCTTCTTTGAGATGTGCTGGAGTCATGTTCTTTCTAACAGCACCTGTTGATTAAAAAACAAGAAGGTCAAATGTGAGCTTGGAAGCCTGGATTTCAGTACATATTTCTGTTTCAAAATGGTCACCCAATGTAATCAGTTTCACTCCAATTGGAGAAATTGTTGTGTTAATGATATGAACAATTATACTGAACAAAAGGATGCATGAGCTAGATGAAAAGGCATGGACATAATTGTAGATGTTGTTTGCTGAATGGAAAGGCCGCTCCTCATATAGTGACCCTCAAGTATAGTGGGGGTTGGTTGGGACAGAGCTTTACATCTTTTACAGGATTTTTTAAAGAAAGGTTATGGAAAATGGGCAATAGGGAAAACTGAAAGGTTGCAATTGAATGTTTTATTCAACTGCAAAAAATGTCCATACCCCTTTCTGATAAGTGCCCATGCCCAAATATGTGCAATTGCCGTAATAAGAACCAGACCCATTAAATTTTTAGAGAATACAATTTATTAATCTAAATATTAGTGTGTATTTCTATTTCACTCACTGGCATGGAAAAGGTAACGTTGGGAGTGAGCAAACGTGCATAAATGGTTTGTCATGGTGATAGTTAATCTAAAATGGAACCAGCCTACTGTGAAAAGAATTCACGTAAATATAGAAAAAATAAGTTGCATTGAAATGATCCTGATTTCAGTGCCCGGAAACTTTCTAGGCAAATAAGGTAAATGTATATTTAGGGTCTTAACGAATTTTCTGAAGCCCGGGAGGCTCACAAAAAATAACCTAAGGACCTAAGGACAATTTGCTTGGGTGCCCCTACCATTTCCCTTGGTGACCTAAAAATTTGCTATTCGTTAAAACAGAATGCTTGGTTGCCCTTCTAAAATGGGCAAAAATTGCCTTGCCGACCTATTCCTTATTTTGAGCATGGCCCTGCACAATTATTCTTCAATAATCGCCCACGTTGTTGCAGACAGGATTATCACTAATGACCCAGCATCCCTGTGACAACATAATTGACCAAAATGTTGGGTCTGTGGACAACTTTTGCTTATCATCTACAGGAAGTTGACTTCCTTAATTCATGGTACTTATCTTACACTGTTAAATTAATTACTTGCAGTGCAAATGCACAAGAAGCGCCTTTTACTGTGCAATATTTGTAAAATTAAACGATCAGGGCCATCATTGCCAAAGAGCTCACCCGCAGGAGGTGTGGACATAGGCAGCCTGGCTTTATGGACTGAGACCCAATACGAAAGAAATTCTTTCAAACAATAGTCCTGGAGTTTTCTGATGTGGTTATCTAACAATAGGTAGTACTTTTGATGTCCTCAACAGTATGAATAATAAACAAGTCTGTGATTGCAATGCGTAAAAATGTTAACCCTTGCCCAATTGACTTGGGTTGCATAAAACAAATTCCGATTTTCCATCCTATGTTTTTTCTTTTTTATGTCAAGGGGCCAGGGGGGGGCCGCCAAGATAGCGTTGTTTGTGCCGTTCCCATAGGCTTAGCACACATAATCACGAAAACTTGACAAATATTCTAAAGTCGAAAATATTGGTTGTTTAATATCAAATATTTTTCCACTCAAATCCGTTGGAGTTCCAGTGTAAGTATTTTTTTTTTGTATGAATACGTACAAACGGGATCCATTTTGACGAAGGAGGGCTTGCGACCCCATCATGTTCAATCGCAGGGTTACCGTTATTTATAGCTGCAGACGGGGCTGCGGACCATGTACCAGGTAGCCTATGCACGGGCCTATGCACCACCGTGGAATTGATTCGTTGACTTGCAGGTAGCAAATCCCTCATGGCCGGTCTTTATTAAAAAAGATTTAATGTTTAATGATAGTTTTGCAGCACAAGTATGCACCGCCGACTAAAGCCAGGCAATTAGATCAGCCGCGGCTCCCGTACGGGAATTCCCTCTGGACACTCAATGATCTATTTAAACCGCGCACATTTTGATTCAACTTTCAGTCACTGTTCAGGCTGTCCAATGACTCGTTTGGCCGTTTTGCGCTAGGAATGAAGCTTGGCCGCCACCGCCTGTATCAAGGCTTATCTGGGCAAACTACATGGTGGCCAACTTGGTGCCACATAACTACCACCACCAAAAAGTTAGTTGCAAATGTTAAAGGTGCATCACAAGAGTTTAAAGCATCCATTTATAATGTGTCACAGTAGTGAGTGATCATTATAGTAGAGACACTCAACAGATTTATTACCTTGCATTACCACTACAGAAATGTCTTAATAAAAAAAAATGTATGTAATTGTATTTGCAATTCAATATAAAACATGGGCTGATTTGTATTTGCGCCTATACAAAATTCGTTAATTTGTCACCATTTTGTGTCTTGTCAAAGCAGTGATAACTTAATCCTTTCAGTGGGGATAATATTGATTCTAGCTTTACACAGTACAAAAATCAGCTTCAATTTTTCAGGGACAACCTGACATGTGAAATCTATTGTTGCACCTTTAACCTTTTTGGTAATTGGACACCTCAGTACAGTTGAAAGGCAATCCGTAATGCATCTTTCTGCTGTACAGCAATTGACAAAAAAGTAAATGCCCTCAACAATTAGCCATTTCCAAGTATTTCAGGCACAGTGAGTGAGGTGAGTGAGTTGAAAAGTTTAACGAACAACTCACCCATTGTGCCAGATCGTGTCGATACGTTTTAATTTAAAAAACATTCAAAATCTTTATAAACATACCACAACAATAAATTACAAGCACATTTTAAAAAATGTTTAAACAAATCCAGGCCTCCTTCAGGAAATTATCACCTGAAGAGTTCTAATATCTTGAAATAATGTTTTCAAATCTGGGACACTAATATTTTATACGAATAAGCGAATATCAACGCCACTCAAGTACTGTTATGTTTCACCAGAAAGAGCACAATCACAAGGAATACACCGAGGGATTGGCTCACCATTTTTACATCGCCGCTTTAATAACAATCGCGTCCCTTCGTCCACCTCAAACCGAAACTCCACAGTTCCAACAGTTGGTTGAAAGCATGCCCCCATTTATTATTAGAAAATGAATCCCACAGCATTTGCCACCTATTCTGATATAGCTATGAACTGAAGCCTTAAAATCGTAATAAAGGGATCTCAGCCGTTGTTATATTCATCTTAAGGGTTCTTTCGCCATTACATCAACCTTTTCATTGCCTTGAATAACCCAAGTGACTCGGAAAATTCCAAGATAAACAACAGGCTTTATTTAATTGAGACAAATTGAAAGAATGCTTCCATCACTCAGAAATTATAGGGATGATGAAATTCTCTGCCTTTAAAGCCAATAAGACTAGATAGTGAATCAGTAAATATAAGAAATGCTCTCATTGGAAATTTCGCTAATTCTCAGGCCAACTTAAGTGCCTGCAATTCAGCAGTGAAATATAGCATATAGGTAACTGCTCAATCTGACGTTGTCACGCCACCTTAAAAACACTGCAGGCAGCCCTTTTCCAAACCTTAGACCCATCTGTAGATACCTCGATGTTTTGATATTTATGTCTAGATCATAAATTTTAGCTTGAAAGACAAGATCATCAGTTAAACCCTTCTTAATGACATAAGGTAAGGTCAATAATCAAGCTCAAGCCTTGTCGCATGAGGACTAATGGAAAATCAAATGAAGCAATGTTTTCAGCTTTGACACACCTGAGAAAACCCTCTTTTATACAGATTCCAAAAGATGGAATAGCATTAGGTTTACTAGTATAGAAGTTGGTAAATTAAATTTAGGTGCTCTCATGTGTTGGGATATCAGCATACTTTTAAGTTTTTAGAGCATATTGAAGATATTTCCCCGCCGAAGGAGTTCGGAATGGGGACTATGGAATGAGCAGTGTCCGTTTCTCGTCCCCGTTCGTTTGTTCGTCCGTGATAAAAATGTTAACCATGTTGTACTAACGATTTTATCTGGAGTTCCGTAGGGGCGATAACAATGATGTAACTTGGTGGAAATGAAGCGAGTGGATGAGTTCTCGACTTGATTAATTTTTGGGCGTAAAATATGCTAATTCAGGTATCTAATTTGCATAATTTATGAAAATTTCCTGTCGTCCGTGAATACAAATGTTAACCCTAGGTTTGTTACGATTTATCTGGAGTTCCGTAAGGGCGACAATGATGTACATTGGTGGAAAAAAGCGGGTGGATGAATTCTCGACTTGATTAGATTTTGGGCGTAAAATATGCTAATTCAGTAATCTAATTGCATAATTTAATGAAATTCCCCCTGCCAAACCTGTTTACAAGTTTTCTGGATTTCCGTAAGGCATATAAGGATGTACCGTTGGTGGAAGGAAGCGGCTGAAGAAGTTTCTCGACCTGATTAGATGTTGGGCGGTATTTCGTGCAATTTGATGTATGCAAATGAGCTATTAATATGCAAAAAATCCGCGTAATTGCTATATTTTTTTAAAAATATTAAAAAAAAATTTTTTACCTCCCCCCCCCCAAAAATCCTGCCCTGCATGAAAGCCTATATGGGCCATCTTTTTTTGCAATGAAGTATGTGTGATATATGGGCAGCTTAGGTATGCAAATGAGCCTTAAATATGCGTAATTGCTGTACTCTGAACGGTAGTGGATGGCCAAATTAATATTCCTTCGCTACATAACTACTATGCATAGGGGGGGGTGGGTGTTGCGGGTCTTGGGGAGGGTGTTTATTGGCGGGTGTTGGGGTGGGGGTGGGTGTTTTCGGGGTGTTTGGTGAGGGTGTGGGTGTTGCAGGTTTTTGCAGAGGGGGTGTTGTGTTGCATGGTGTGGGGGGCGGTGGTGGGTGTTGCATGTGGTTAGGGAGGGGGTGTTTGCAGGGTGCTGGGGATGGGTTTGGGAGGGGTTGGGAGAGTGGTTGGGGAGGGGGGCAGGGTGTTGGGGAGGGGAGAGGGTGTTGCAGGGTGTGTGGCATGGAAATGGCATTTGCTGGAATGTTAGGGAGGGGGGTGGGGTGTTGTAGTTGCCATTTTCATCGCAGGTTAGTGATCGCGACATTCGGCGGGGACATATTTACGCATCGCTTAAATACCGAAGTTTGCCTTGTTTTTCCCATCTTAGATTAATGGAGTGCACTTAGCTCGACATATAAGCTTTGCATAGAGAGGTACGAAAAGCACCAAGCATAATCAAAGACCTTGATTCTGAATAGGTTAGGGCTTTTTCAAATATGACTTACGAGCAGAACTATAAACTGCAACCAAATCCAATTTTGATCTCACAAGTGATCTATAAAGGCGAAGCAAACTGAGTGATCTGCACCCCAGTCCATCTTAGAAACAACTTTTAAAAGATTCAGACTTTTTGACATCTCTCTCTTTCCGCAAAGTCAATATTATTTTTGAAGTTTTCAATTAATGTCAAATCTTAAGTCGCCTAAGAATTTAGTCTGTGAAATGACAGAATAGGAGAAAATCCCATTCAATTTTATCATTCTAGGTCATGTGAAGACGTCTTTTTTGTTGCAAAAATGGCATACAACAGTTTTAGAGAAAACGGAAACCATTTTCATCTGACCACTGTTGAATCTTATTCAGGCAATTTTGCATTGGTCTTTCTATATAAGCATATTTGGTATGAAGAATAGGAATAGAGAAATCATCTCCAACAATGACCTATCCATTCCTGCATTGGACCACTTTGGCATACTAATAATTTCAAAGAATAGATAACAGAGGATACTACCCTGTGGACACCCATCTCTTGATTATGAATTTCTGATAATACTGTTCCCAACGAACCCTAAAACCACGATCCGTCAAAAATTTCTTAACAGTAAAGGCCCTCAACCATTTAGCCCTTTCAAGTAATTTCAGGCACAGAGCCCTGTCTTCAAATAAGGCTGGCCCTCCGACCAATATTATTCACGTGCAGCCGCAAGAGAGCAGGGCCGTAGCCAGGGGGGGTGCGACGCACCCCCCCAAAAATGACAAAGGTCCGCGTTTATGATGTTGAAGGTCCGCTTTGTCTTATTGAAGGTCCCCGTGTGTGTCATTAAAAAGTTTGTATTAAGGGTTGTTGTGCATGATATATGAATGGCATGACTAAGAAGCTGTAACCATCGCATTATTACATTACGATTGTCGTTTGTTTACTACTATAATGTTTTTTTTCTCCAATCGCTGCAATGGAATTTTACTTCTTCCCCTCACCCCCCCCCCCCCCATCACCCCCCCACCCCCCCCCCCCCCACCCCCGCTCTTCCAGAATTTTGAGACGACGGTTAAAAATTTTGGGTCAACCGGCGAGTGCAGCATGCCGAATTTTCTTTTTTGGTACGCAAAAGGTCCCTTCTGGCAAATCCGCACAACCCCCCTTAATATCCTGGCTAACACGGGCCTGCCAGAGAGCTTCAAAGTTTTTCCCCATCTTCTCAACTTGGAAGAAAGTTTTTCTCCAGTTTCTTAATCAGCAACATTGTAAGATGAGAACTGTGCTTTTTGTGTCTGGGAAAATTACATACATGCCCGTAATTAATTATGTATCTTTTGTTCATATAAATTAGCTTATCAATCATTAACATGCAATATCTGGATGCTGAACAATCCAGCACAGAAATCATAGTCTCTAACCCTACCAAGTTTGAAAGTTCCCAGGTCCTGTGTTTTGTGGTATAGTGGATTAATGACCATTTACATCTATACATACATCCTTCCAGACATCCACCAAAGCCAGAAAGTAGCCTACAATCACAGATCTCCTTAGCCAGCTGGTACCTGAGCTGGTCTCATAGTTGACCGTCCGCCTTGTGATCATCTCTCCTTCCCCGTAACCAGGATTTCTAGGGGGGGAAATTCGGTGAGGTTTTTTTAAAAAAAAGGGGAATTTTTCCCCAAATCCTGGGAATTTTTCCTGAGGGGGGGGGGGAATTGGCAACCATTTTGGGGGCAAAAAGCACAAGCCACCCTAATCATAATCTATTTTTAACCCCTATAAAAACCAATAACCCCTGACGTCGTTTCTAGCCCCAGGAGGACTGAGGAGTGAGGAAGAGGGGGAACCAAGAAAGTCACACTAGGGTGGATTTCGAACCCAGGGCCCTTCAGCCCCAGCCCCCATGACCCGGGATAGCACGCTACTGTGGATCGATTTTGGCCCGTGATGAGTCTTGTTTGATGAGTCATGCTACTTTCTGGACTTATGCATTTGTCTAATTAACACAGTGAGTTTGGTGAGATTCAGTTTGTGCTAAGGGTTGAGCTATTTTTAGGGGTTTAGGGGGCGTATATTGGGATTGGGGCGTCTGCCCCTCACCCACCCTGGTTACTGCCTGATTTCTTTTCTCTTCTCCCATTCCTGGAAGGCTTATGGAAATGCCCGTCCTGCTCATGTAGGATCACCAGACTTGCCTAGCTTAAAAGAAGGTAAATCACCACTAATCTTGACACCAGACTTCAGCATAACTATTAGAATAATGCCTAGATAAGGCTTGACATAACAAACTGTCTGGGCTTTTTTAAAAATTGGTAGTCCTCAAATAGGAGGCCAGGGCCCCCCTAAACCCTGTGAAATGTTGTCTTACTCAAGCTCTGCAACAGGGGAATGCATATTTCGGCTACTGTAAAATAATCAAACTTTGATACTTACTGTACGGCACTGTCAGTAAGCTTTTGATGACCCCTCGTAGAGACGTGCACTCACAACCTTGTTGCTCGCAAATTCGTCCAACTGGCTGAGCAGTCTACTTGACTAATGGTAAAGAGAGAGTAAATAGGTGTAACAAACACTGATACTTTAAAAAATGTGTGTTAGTTTCACAATTAATCACATGGTTAAAGTCATCGTTTAAAGCACATAATTATATTCATGATAAATGAACGTTCAGTTACAATATATTCAAACTCGTTTACTTAATTATTAATTTTAAATCTGCCATTAAGTTGTCAGAGTGTCTCTATATTCACAAATCAACGTTGCTTTTTGGCAGCCAGCACAATTTATCCCCGCAAGTCTGTGGCACCCCGATATTTTGTCAGCGACCCAAACACCAACCCTACTATAAAATAATCCTACACAATAAATAATGAAACTACTCCTGCATGGCTCAAAATAAATTCTGTTGATGATGCCTTCTACAGTTCATGAAGTGGTCTATGAAATTTAAAGCAATAATATGCCGACTACATGTAATTAAATAAGATTTTGCACCTCTTCCAGCAGTTCTTATGGGCCTAGAGGGCGCAACCTATTTTTCAATTGGCAGTGTCTCTGTAAAAAAGGTGCATTTTCGTGATTACGCACCTTCTGTTTTATCCTTGATCACTAGATGTCTTTGAGAAAAAGCTATTTTCAAATTGAGCTCATCACGATCTTGCGGTTTTGTGTATGTTATGAGCGCACTTGTTCGCTCCCCCACGGTCCCTAGGCTACTGTGTCTGTAATTTCTGTCCGTTTACGGAGAGAAGATACAAAATTGCGAATTCCTTACAGATGCGAACGAATTGCACTTAAGATTGGGCACACGTGGATTACTAAGCTAACGGTTCCTCAGATGATATAAAAAATGTCTGACTTTTTTTAGGTAAGTCGGGGGGGGGGGGGACCCGAGGCCTGTGGATCAAAAAACGAAAATGCACCTTTAAGCAACCTGACTACTTAATTTCATATATATTATATTGCCTGCAAAAACTGAGAAGTCAAACAAACCTTTAACCCAAGGTCCTGTGGTGCAAGTGTCATCTAGATCAGGTCAGGGTCTGACGTACAAGTAGAGACAGACGGACGGATGCCGACGACAGATTTTGCTAAATCCCCTTCTGTACAGCACAGAGGGATACAAAAAAATAAGGGCACTATCTGGAATAAATGTTATATATACACATCCGAGGAAGCAATTATTTATTTTGAAATACAAAAAAATACCTTATTTGCGGTTCCAGCAGGAAAGCAAATCCATGGTCACAATTCTGACCATGGCTGGAAACAAACCAATTGCCGACATAATATATAAAATTACACACATTGTTTAATGTCAAATGTGAAATTCAATTGCAAACAGTAACATTTACTTCGACAGGATCTACAACTATTGTCCCCAAAGACTAACGGGCTTTTAAACAAAAAAAAAAACCCCCCCCCCCCCCCCCCAATGATTGTATTTCTTTGATTAGACAATCAGTCATAAAATAAGGTGGTTTTTTTTTTAAAAAAAACCCTTTTGCGTGACAAGTTTTGGATTTGGCCCAATTAAAATGGTGGATAATCGTTATTAAATTTGGTTAATCACCAGGAAAGGTAAAAAAAAGGGTCTCAGCTTTCTTTGGCTGGAATAGCTATGGCTGTGCTGTGTTCTTACAAAATAAAATATGACCTATTGCGATCAATATATATATAGATATTGAGTCATCCATAGGTTGGGACTCCAAGTGTGTCGACATGGCGCTGTATCATCAAAAGTATCATACTTTTGATCAGTTATTTCAGTAAGATGCACCTTGGGTTTGCAAGCAATTGACAACGTTGTAGACATTACGCATGTGTCTGGTCCGAGGTATGAAGAAAACTGCCTGTATGCAAGTAGCTGTATATAGTCATATAGCTGTATTAGTAACAGCTAAGCTGTTATAGTAGATCACATAAAAAGAGGTATTCTCGGCGTGTGGGGATACGTGTGTTGTAGATGGTTATCACGCTTGCCATGTACGCAAGTGACCAGGGTTCAATTCCGGCAGAGTGCTCTTTTGAGGCTTTCATTCTTCTTGATCTTCTTCTTTCCAATGATTTGTTCTTCTTTATAGGACGATGGCACCCATTTAATAAAAATAATACTTAAAATTGGTTAATGTGCCGTACCCTTCAGCACCTTTGATTCTATTATAACTTAACGCCCATAGCGCCACCTTCGAATCTACTTAATATACTGGACGGGGCCACATAGAATTAGCTGTATAGATATATATATCTCAAAAGTTGTTTCTAAAGCCGTGTAGGACTCGTGGTGTAGATGTTTATCACGCTTGCCATGTACGCAAGTTGACCCGGGGTTCAATTTCCCGGCGAGTGCTGCTTGTGAGGCTTTCGATACTGTAACGGCGCCACCTATATAGCAACATAGCTGTTATATAGCTATACCTCAAAATTAGGCCGTCTTGTTGTCATTGTAAATTGTATTCTAATTTGTAGTAGGCGTTATTTTAATGAATCGTTTTCTATGTTCGTAAAAACTCTATTGTATTTTTGTTTTAACCCTAACCAGGGCAAGTGCCACCACTCCTCACACGCAGTTTATTCAATTGCTGAGCCTTTGTTGAGTCTGACAGTGGTTGAGGCTGCCAAAATGCATGGTGGTGGCACAATAGTCCTGCTGAGCATGACTCTCCATAGTACATATCATAGGCCATTAATTAATGAACGGAGGAGTCATGCCAAAAATTGCGTTTGCTTATCTGATAAGACCAAATTTGTATTCACATTCTTTCAATAATT
The DNA here is from genome assembly GCA_023653785.1 of Ophioderma brevispina. Classification (NCBI taxonomy): domain Eukaryota; kingdom Metazoa; phylum Echinodermata; class Ophiuroidea; order Amphilepidida; family Ophiodermatidae; genus Ophioderma; species Ophioderma brevispina. The sequence continues at coordinate 16,638 of JAMKCH010010744.1, forward strand.
TTTCACTCTTCACGCAAATAAATGTTTATTACCTGATTCTACCTTGAAGTATTCCTTAGCGGGTTAGCAACAACGGATAGTCGTAAAATTCTCTTAATCAACTCTTTTAGGAAGGAAATTTAAGGAAATTTCAAGACATGTAAGTAGTGATGGCGATCTGATCGGATCTCGGAAATCTGCCCGATTTGGTTCGATCGGACTTGAATCGGGATCGGGAGAAAAGAGGAGAAAGAAAAAGGTCATCAGCTATCCGGATCTACCCACGATCTCCCCAAACACTGACATAAAAAGACCAAAGTTACTAACATACAACAGATTTTTAAAGCTGCCATTTATATTTCTACGTGACTACTACATTATGTCATTAAAATGCGCTGCCATCATTTACCGCAGGAATCCTGTTGTTGTACAGGTAATAATTTCTGTTACTTTTGCGTATTTTACGCCTAATACTTCTGAAACGGGAGGTTTTCATGGCGGGTGAAATCCCCAAAATACAGGAAAAATTCCATCAACATCTAGAGACGGAAATGAGCATGCGTACCAGTAGTCTTTGCATCCATTGTATGGCTGAAAAAGAAGGAATCCATGTGTGTTTCCTTCATACGTAAGTCAGGCAGGATATGTGTAAAAGGCTGGCGCATTAAGGGCTAGTACAATGCAGGGTGGGGCGCATGGGGAGAAGAGGGCACGCGGCAACAGTAGGGAAAGGTAGGTAGAGGGATAGGAATTTATTTAGATAAAAAAAAAAAAAAACCAATAAAAAAAAAATTGATATTTATAAGAATTTTGTGTAAAGGTAAATAATAAATGATGAAGAAAATAATTAAAAAAAGGTAATGTAAATTTAATAATTAAAGATAAAATACAAAAAATATAAATATAAAAAAATAAAGTAAAATAAGCAAATACCACAAATTAAAAATAAATAAAAATAAATTACAAATATTTAAAAAAATGAAGGTAATGAAAAAAACATAAAAAATGATATAAAAAATCTTTTTAGACACACTATTTATATACACACTATGATCTCTAATACCTAGATGATTATTCTCTATGGGATTTTTGTATAGGGTGTAGGGATTTTTGGTTGGGTTATAGGGAAGTCTAGCATATACCCAAAATACTATAAAACTCTAAAATTAAAAAGTCCTCTAATGGCGTCATAAGAGTGACGTCATCACTTTCAAAGGTTTTATATAATACTTAAACTAAAAATTCTTCACCCCTACGCACCTTTACATACGCACCTAATATCTATAACATACGGGCCACACAATGTCCCATACGTACCTATACTTAATAACAGTAGCCTATGGGAATAAAAAAGGCACGACGCATCGATGATGAAAGTGACACGGGCAGTAGCCGCCTTTGCATATTAAAAAGTAAAAAACGAGCTTCCATTCCACAATGTAAATTCCAAACATACACTTTATCACAAAATTCCCACGACTTAGCTGTAAAAAACCTCAGTGAGCCAGCCACAACGGCGCTGAGTAGGACCTCTCAAGCACAACGAGTGCCACGTGCCATGGTGATACCATAATAGACTGCCAGTGGGGGAAAATAAGTGATTTGGTACACTAGACGCTCACGCAAACATAACAGAAATAAAACATTGGTTGATTTAAGTGAACAAATAGACAAGGCTGTGGGAGGAAGAGCGAGCACTGTTTGACGTAAAACATCCATAGGGACTGTCACATGAATTGGTTTCTCTCGGAGAGGGTAAAAATGGTTGATAGGAGTGTGTATGAATTGCCCTGCGAGTTTGCGCGATCTAATGTACAAATATAATCTGAATCGTGATCTGATCGGTCCGATTCACAATTTTGATCGGGATCGGCAGTACCGATTGGGGCTGATCGGCCATCACTACATGTAGGTTTGTTAACCGGTGACTAAATCTGTGTTTTGTGTTGCCAGATGCTTAACAAAGCTTGTATGCCAAAGTTAACATGACGTAATTTCACAAGGGTAAGTTGGCTAACAGAGGCAGCGGATGATCTTGAAAAGAAAAAGCTAAAAATGTTTATCATGCCGGTTAAAAAATACCTAATATCACCTTAAAGGGGGTAAAATGCTCATAATGTAGGCCGATTGTATTCAAAAAAAAAACGGAATAAACCCCAAAAACTAAATTTGATTGCCTGTCTAAATTGATAAAAAAAATAACATTCCAATGCGGAAAAATAAAAGGTTTAGCTTTTCGTTTACGATGTCTGTTATTGGGCGCATTTCGCAAAATCCAGAGTGAAAGGCCTTCCAATTAATATGTAAATATGCATGACTTTACGTTGGTTGTCTCCTTACAGCCAGTCCCATTATAGAATTATGCAAACCCAAACGAGAATGAGACTACTTAAGGGATGAATAAACATACTCAGATGTTTGTCACCGGCTAAAAACACTTTATGGGCGTATTCTGCCCACCATCAGCCATCTTGGTCATAAACAGAATAACAACATCGCTTATTTCGGAGAAAAAGTCGCTATGTTTAACTATTCACGCATTCAAATTGGATTACTGGTGCTAAAGGTGGAAGTTTAGTGAAAGCACCGGCTGACGCTATTGCATCGGACAGGTAAGATTATATGAAAATTGGAGGTGAAATGCTGTGAGTGCGGCGAAATTTGAAGGCTACACAAAAAAAGTCCTAGCTGTTACCGTACTGATTTTGACTTTCACATAATGGAATGTTAAAGGCATACTGTTAAAGAATTGTCATGACGTCCACAATATGGAAGTGGCACAAAAATTCTTTCAAGTATGTTCTTTAAAGTGATGCTCAAACAATTTAACCCAAGAGCCATGATGTTGAGGGAATCCATCCACGGAATGACCCTACAACGGCAGTGAAATACCATAGTACGGCGTCCTGTAGTGGGGTCCATCGATCAATATAGGGAAGAAAAAAAGGTAACTTTTCCATAGATTTAACTTAGCTGACAAGGTTAAATAGCTCCCGTAAGCGTTGACAACAAGGTAATGATTCAGGGGAGGGCAAGCTTGATTTATGAGGGAAATAGCGGTAAAATAAACAATGAAAAGACAATTTTAAAACATAAATTGCGTGAAGGTTTTGGCTCGAAAAAAACACTAAAAATGCGTTCGTTTTTACTGTACTAAACCGGTATCGCCGCAGCTAAAATCCGTTACCTAGAAAACGAGGGAAATTGTTGCGGAGGGCCGGGCTTCGCTTGATAATTGAGGGAAATTATGGGAAAAAAACTGAACCACGGTTAAGAAGAACTGGCCGCCACCGGTCTGTGATTGGAAAAGGCCGGAAAAGTCTAAGCTTGGTAAGAGACACTCTTTACAGCGGGCTCCTCATGCAATTGCCGAGTGTTGTGAAAACTGAAAGTGCATGAAAAACGCAGTAATTTTTTGAGCAAATTAAAGAGACATGAGGAGATTTCCAAAGAAAGTGCCCCAATTTTTCTGGAACCCCGGTTTTTTACTATTTGGAAGCTGACCATGTATTAGCCCACACCTGAATAAGCCGAATGGCCGTTCTTTATGTAATAAGATGATGATTAGGGACTTTATCTTTCGTAGTGCACGACAGAAAGTTCAAAGCATGGTTTAGATATGGGGGAAACGATTACATGATAGCAGGCTAGTTCAAAACAAGTGTTTGCGGTTTTCTTTTGACACTGTTTGTCTAATAAACCTTTGAAAACATCTCGTAGGTGGTCTACATAACGATCCATGTCTTGATAATGAATTTGAGAGAAATTTCGATAATAAAAACATCTCCTCTGTCACTTTACGTTGCTTTAAATATAACACTTTATGTGGGACTATTTTAACCTTGAGCTAAAGATTAGACTTGAGGCCTCAATATATAAAATAATGGACCGTGGATCCCCAAGATTGCAAGACCACTACTTGGACTTAGGGCAGGGATCCCCATAGACTAGTAGAGTCTACGATCTATTTCCGACAAGTGTTGAATGCGACATAGTTTCAAAAAATTGCATCGATACTTAGTCCGATTTCCTGAAATATCCACACTTCGATAATATTGAAGACAGAGTATGAGACCTACCTCATTTTCAAAATTTATTCAGTGTCTGAATATCAGAAAACAAGGAATCCGAAGGCGTTTCCGCGTAAAGTGAAACGTAGAAGTCATTTTCACAAGGGTGCAAGCAATATTTACTATTGGAGGTCAAAGGTCAACTTGCACAAAGCCACGCCTTTCCGTTGTGTTGTGCCCTGTCCATCATGTCAATCAACCAAACTTTGTGGCCTTTTGGCACCATTTGATTGGCAGAAAGTTCAATTACTCGAGAATGGCCCAATTCAAGCAAGAATGACACATTTTTTGAAGAGCGCCCGCAATTTTCAAAATTTGATATTTTTGCACAGTTACGTTGGTAATTGTCTAGGAAACTATACCTGCAAACGAGAATGCTAAAAAATGTGTATTTATCACAAAATAAGCCATTTTGTAATTAAAATTGGGATCCCAGATTGGACTATAACGGCAGAGCTGGAAATGCTACGTTTATGTCCGTCCATGATGAAATAGTGCCACCTCGAGAAAATAACCTCTAACTTGACTTGCCTGAACTATTAAAACAACTAATGGATGAGCGTAGACACGTACATGGCGCTATTTCCCGGCTATTTCACATTGGAAGCTTAAGGCCGTTTCCAGCAGCCGTTGAATTATTATCGGGGATCCCCGATAATAATTATTCTAATTACAGAATTCCTTCGTTTGTGATACACAGACATTTTCGAGCTTAACCATTCACAGGTATAGTTTACTAGCCAGTTACCAATGCAACCGTGTAAAAATCTCCAAATTTTTGAAAAATTGGGGGCGCTCTTCAAAAAAATGTGCTAATATTGCTTTAAAGCGTTTGTTGATTTGACCCCATTTTTTGGGTCAACTTTTGCTTTTGTCTTGAATTGAATGAACCTCCTTTTTCACACTTCAATACCCAATGACCCCTTTTATCAAAAGACATCCAGTACCAATATGCGATAGCCCCCTACTTTTAGATACTCTGATTACACATCCCCATCACTTTTCAAGTGAGCCACCCCCCCCCCCCGGGTCCAATGAAGGCTTTTTTTTTTTAATTATTATTATTTATTCCCTTTTTTGGGGGCAAAACCCAGCACCCAAAGCGGCACTGGCATATTTTCACAAGAATATTAAATTTCTTCAATTTGCTCGCAAATGATATAGTCTAGGCCATTGGAAGAATAGAGATATATTTTACACATAAAAAATAAGAGGCCAAAGACATTCAGGGAATTTGTAGGCAAACTTAAGGGCTGGTATTCTGAAAGGGAGTCCTACATGGGCTTTTCTTGGTTTAACCTTGGATTACAGTCAGATTAACCTCTGGATTACAGTTGTCCTCCTGTGAAATGTTCATGCAGATTATAAATATAATAGCCCATATTCTAACAAGTAATTGAAACAAGGCGGTTCTCGAACCACAAGTGTCGCCTGGTTGCGCGATCACTTGCTTTATGATGAAATGTGGCAAATGATGATTAGAAAGAGAACAAATGCACTGGAGAGAAGTGTTACAAAGGTCACATGGGGTCACAAAGGTCTGTGACAGACTCCTGAATATTATATTATTTTTGTATTATATTAATTAAATCATGTTAAATTTGATCATATAAATTATGAGTGAGGAGAACTGGAAAATATTAATATGAAACTTGCAATGTGTTGTGCAATAAGCATGACTTATCTGATTGACCTAGTTCTAAATGGACTAGTGTGTGAAGACTTCCTGAGTACAAACATGTCAGAATATGTCCGCAATCTGAGAACAAGAGGAGCACAGTGTCTTATCTTCGCCATTCTGAGAACTCTACAGAAGTTCTTTGTTTACCTATAGGAAGCAAGATTGCCCACCTGTTGATGAACAATTGACTTTGTGCAATTGCTATGTCAAAACACTTCCAAGCACAGGATGTGGACTTCCTTTAAACATGTTTCAGCGAACTGAAAAGATGACGAAATGTTCGTCTTGTCTCCGCGTGTTTGTTGCATCATGGGAAATTTTCTGTGGACAAATTCTGTTGCAAGTATTTATCTTTGCCAGTTGACAAGAGTTTCATAACATTTGATTTGTAAAAAATTTTATGTTCTTTATTATAATTCTGAAAAGTTGTCAGAATTGTCAGAGCTGCTCAAAATTTGGTACCTTTACCTTTGGAAAAACAAAGGTTAACATTACAATTCCAGCAGGACATTTCTTCTGTACCAGTGACATTCACCTTTAATGCACTGAGTACCTGTATGGACAAATGTTATACCATCAAGCTGCAGTTATACTTCCAGTGTTTTTCCAAGTCTACGAGTTTAACAAATTAATCGGCCGTCTAGACCAAAAGGACTTTTGCGATAACGCGAAACTAGTTGAACTGTACCAGCAAGAATTGTGTCGCCAGATTTTTTATGTGGACCTGATTCTACAAGAGATGGTGCACCCAACAAGAACTGTGAACTATTGTATAATTGAGGAGATATGTTGTGTGTTAATTTGATTTTAAGTAGGTAAGAACTATAGTAATAATTTTGTGGCATGTTAATTGTGTTATATTGTTGATTTAATTATGTATGGAAATCATTTTGAATTTACCTCTTGTCAAGTCAATCTTCTTACAAATAGTCATGTGAATTTGTTTTATTGAACCACGGGAGGTTACTTTTCTGACCTTGAGTATGTCTCGTAACAGGTCACATGAGGTCACCAAGGTCACATGAGGTCACCCCACCCCGCCCTACCCACCCTTCCCCCGATCCCTTCCCCCGACGCACCCTCCCCTCCTGACACCCCACCCTCCCCTTCGCATCCTGACCCTACCCCGGCACACGGATTTGTGAGTGGGCCCAAGGTGAAATGAGGTCACAAGGTTCACATGGGGTCACAAAGGTCACATGAGGTCACCAAGGTCACACGAAGTCACAAAGGTCACATGAGGTCACCAAGGTCACATGAGGTCACCAAGGTCACATGAGGTCACCAAGGTCACATGAGGTCACCAAGGTCACATGGGGTCACAAAGGTCACATGAAGCCACAAGGTCACACGAAGTCACAAAGGTCACATGAGGTCATCCCGCCCCTCGCCGACACATCCCACCCCTTGCCGACACACCCCACCCATCCCACATCCCCCCGATCCCACCCGATGCAACATGCCTGACCCCTCCGCACGACACCCACACCCCCCCCCGATGAACACCACCTCGCCACTAACACCTATCATGCCCCCATCCCCCAACACCCAACCCTCGCCTCTTCCCCAACACTCCACCCTGCCTCCTCTCCACACCCCACCCTGCCCCCTCCCCAACACCCCACCCTTCCCCCTCCCCTCACCCAACACCCCACCCTGCCCCTCCCCAACACCCCACCCTTCCCCTTCCATAGGATTGCCACAAGATGTATGGTATAGTGCATGTAGCGAAGAAATTTCGCATATCCGATGTACCAATTTAGCGATTCAACAATTACGCATATTTAATCAGCTCATTTGCCTACCAAAGCCACATGTTGTCATGAACTTTAAAATGGCAAAGTAGATGCGCACCATAATGGTTTTCGTGTAGTGAAGGAATTGTGCAATATCCGATGTACCATTTCAAAATATAGCGGATTACGCTGATTTTTTGTCATATTAAATGTAGCTCCTTTGCATATAATTTGGCCGAAATATGCCCAACATCTACTCAGGACGAGAACTCTTTAACCCAACACTTCCTCTTTCTTCCACACCAGTTACATCATTATAGCCTTAAGAACTCCAGATAACTTGCACCACAATCCTTGCTGGAAAAGGGTTATCATTTGATTGGCCAATTTACGCTAATTAATATGCATGACTATGCAAATCAATGCAGGCCACAGCTACACATAATTTTGTGGCACCTCACTCTATCACCCTTCCAAATGTGAAGTACATGGGATTAGGGTTTAGCCGCAGAGGAGCATTTCACAGAAGTTTAACCGAAATGTCTAAAAATTGCAAATAACTAATTAAAATGCATGAATATCAAATATGCAGTCAAAAGCTAACACATAATATTGCGGCACCTCCCTCAACATCCGATCAAGTTTTGAAGTAAATCGGGGATAGCGTTTACCTGCAGACATTTTTAAAAAATGTTAACCAAGTCCTACGGACATACGGACACAAAAAATTGACTAGTTGTTGCCTCCTGAACATCGTTCAGGGCGACCCAAACAACTGTGCCGAGTTCGCCACAGAAACTGAAGTTTAAAAAAAACAAATCTGAACGTATATATTGTTTAAAAACTGCGATAAATACATGAATTGTGAATCACCAAATTTGTTCACATATTTGTTTTTAAATGGATTTGCTTTAATCAAAATACCCAAAACATAGTCATCTCAAAATAATAAGGGTCACTATTTTCGATATCATTTAGCTGTTTCAAACCATGAAAGCAGGGTTTTTGTCGGCAAATTAGAAAAAAATGGAAAATATACCTGTAGTAAAAGTACGCTGCACTAATTATTCCACAATTTGCTTGTCAGTTCCTATAAGTAAATGAAAATGAATTTCATATGCACACATTTCAGTTTAGGCCTCATCACTAAAATCCCGGGGGGGGGGGGGTGTTGGGGGGTGTGTGGTGGTGGGGGGGGTGGGGGGGGGGGGTTTGGGTGTGGGGGGGGGGGGAGGGGTGGTGGGGGTGGGGGGGGGGGGGGGTTTCTCCCCATTTTTTGTGGGTAAGGTATGTATCTCCCGGATTCAAGAAATCTACATCTTCATACCATTCCATAATATAGCTGTACTGCCAGGTACATAATGCAGGAATAGAAAAGAGCATTGCCTTACGCCATAGGGCCCTAATTATATTCCCAATCAAATCCCTGTCTCAGTATCAATACTGACCAGGGCCTGATCTGACCAAGAATTAAGGCCAACCCTGGAACTAGACTACAGCTAAGACCCACTTCCATGTAGTGATCTCTGTTCAAAAGTAATTGATACATGATGGTACTCTACTGTATTGAACTAGAAATTTTCGCAGGTCCTGCTTCGCGCTCATATTCCAAGATATAGCGCTGGGCCACTTCATAACCTTTCACCTCGGCACATGACCTTTGACCTCATCCACATATAAGGGAGCCATGGTGCACCTATGACCAAAGTGTAGGTTCCAATTGAACAAGTTTTTCCATCAGGTCAATTTTACAGTTTTAATCCTATTTTGAAGTTGACCTTAAGTGACCTTTAACCTCAGCACATGACCTTTGACTTCATTAACATATGAGAGATCCCCTGGTGCACCTATGACAGAAGTTTGGTTCCAATTGAACTTCAACTTTTCAATTGAGGTCAATTAAAAAAAAACTTAACAATTTAGTGACACACACATCCACACACACATACACACATACACACGCACAACGGATTGCTAAGTGGTCCTGCCAGCTATAAGCTGGTGGCCCACAAAAATAACACTAAGGCACAAGAGAAGATATCAGTAGTTTTTGTACAGGTAGTCATGTGAATCGTTAGAGATGAAACACTCTTAAAATGCAAGTTTGTAATCAGTACTGTCAATTAAGCCTTGTTTCATCACTAACGATTCACACATAGATATAGAAAACGAGATGCCGTTCGCCAGTGTTGAAGAATAGGCGGCCACCGTAACCGTGTTTTGAAAATTATGAATATTCATTACGGTCATCGATTCGAAACGCGCACTCGCCGTAACCTGTTGGCCTGGAAACGGTACATCGTTCTATGCAAATGCTGAATATATGAATAAATTGGTACACCATGCTATGGAAATCAGGGAATATATGAATAAATTGGTACACCACGCTATGGAAATAAGTACGCACTGCGGAAAAGATGGTTACGGCTTTTGAGCTGGCATTTGCTATCTGGTGTTATAAATAGAAATCTGTGCGATTCACATCAGTACCTGTACAAAAAACCTCCATTGGAAGCAATGCATTGTGGGAAGCTACTGAAATCTTCTCTTCTAAGGTACATAGAAATTTTGGTTTTGGTACAAGTCCACCATGGCCATGCGGCATTGTGATGTTTACATTTAGCCCTCTTTGCACTGTCAGGACATTTGACCTTCAACAAGGTGAGAGATAGAGTTTGTGGGTGAGTTATACCAGCAGATCAGGAAAAAGACGAGTTAATGAAAGGGTGTATGGCAAAATGGTGGAACTGGAAACAGTAAAACATTCTACTTTGTATTGCTTCCAGAAATTTTACCTCAACTGACCCTTTTCACCTGAAATGACCTTAAGTAGAAATGCAATCCCTTCCATTATTTGACTTTCACCCTTTTCATATACCTCTTGCTCACTGTAGTGTAACTCTGCATGTCCTGATCGATTTTCTTACCTACAACTCTCCTATTTGTTACTCGCCCTTTATCTATCCCTGCAACAATATAACCAAACTCCCTATTTCCCAGCCAGTCTTGGCAGAGACTAAGATCAAAGAAATGCTTTTTAAGACCATTTAAAATCTGCGATGATTTTGTTCGATGTCTGAAATTGCATCGCATTGCACCCCCAACAGCAACCTCCAAAAGTAGATCATTTTCATAAGAGAAAAACATTTAATGAAAATCTACTGTGATATGACATCATAGAGCTAAATTTATGTAACTTTATGGGGACAGACTCCAGTACAGAATCGAGCATAGTGGTTTCTATAGCCGAGGTCCTCTGGGACCTCGGCAAAAATGTGTTCAGCATCTTGCAGTTACTGTCCATTTTCCCTATTCACTGAGCACACAGTGCATTCAATAGGCATATGACCTGTCATGCGTACTCTGTGCTTAACGCATAGGACATGAAAAAACTCATGTTGTTGCGAGAAAAGTGCTCAAGGGATTTTCTTGGTAGAAGCTCTAATTGTAGAATATATTATCATCAATAACATATGTGAATTTTATTATGATAGAACATTCAGGAAAAATCCGATAATGGTTAATTTATAAAGAGTGGTATTTTGGTAGGGTAAAACCAGAGGGTAAAACATAGGTGCCCAGGAAATTTAAAGGCCGACTCAGAGATTTCCTGAGGGCGCCCTCAATTTCCAAAAAAATCATGTTTTTTGCATGTACATAATGCTTGTCCATATACTAATCACTGTGTGAAATTGCTAAGCTTAAATCGAATTCCTTCATATAGAAAATCGCAACTTTGTTATAAAATTCCGGATCCGGAATTTTTGTTATACACAGTATCCTACAGGACGTAATAATACACATAAGTGTTTACTGCATCAAAACGAAAAATCCGATTCATCTCAAATTTCGGATTTGTGCATTTTAGGTTACTATCTTTAGTTCTAGTTGATTATTTTTCATTATTACACAAAAAAAATAATATTTCGAAATCTCTGAGTCAGACTTTAATTGAGGGGGGCTGGAATAAAGATGTTTGAACCATGAGAGCGAAGTGAGCGGAGCGACTAAGGGGTGGGGTCCAGGGGCCCGCCTTAGGGCCCCTGGTGGGGTCCAGGGGGCAGAGCCCCTGAAGCTCCTGAGGTTTTAGGGTTTTCAAAACCTGAAAACGCCTTTCCTTGCGTACTTCTTCCGACACTTTTTGATCTGCGCATTTGCATGAAAAAATCAAATAAATGTACCATGTTCCTCTTCTTTTTCTTCTTCTTTTTCTTCTTTTCTCTTTTCCTCTTTTTTCTTTCTCCCTTCCTCCGGGTATGCCAGTGTAAAATGCTAACTCTATGGCAAAAATCACCAGAGATTGCTAGGCATGCAGATTCAAGAGGGAAGCTCAGAAGATGAATATTGTGAATAAATGTATTGTGTAAAGGTGGACTCAGCGATTTCCTGAATCCACCCTCCAATTCTAACAAGGTTGGTTTTGCACAATGTCATCACTGGGTGAAAACAGCTAGAAGCTTAAAAAGCGACACGCGGATTTCCAGAAGAAGCGCCCCAATGTTTGTCGAACCCCCATTTTTTTGCATATTTGGGGAATGCCTACCAATGTATTGATCACACCTGAAGTGAATTAGCCAATACGCCCGTTCTTTATATAATAGATTGATTAGTACTTATTGCGTTGCACGACAAAGTCAAGCATGGTTTTCTATGGGGACGATTGCGATAGCAGGTAGTTCAAAACAAGATTGCGGTTTTCTTTTGTACTGGTTTGTACAATAAAATCTTCGAAACGTTCTCGTAGGTGCATGGGCTACGACCCGAATCCAGTGGGAAAATTCGAGAGAAGATATTGTATCCTCAAAAAATCTCCTGCCTGGGCACTTGTAGATAGTATAGGGGGTTCTGGAGCAATCTTCCTCGCGAAACCGCCATTTGAGCTGATTTAACAAGCCTACTACCCTCTAAAAAGCCTCTAGGTACCAATTCAAAATTCCAAATTTCGCAAATACTTTTAAGATGTAATATTTGGGCCATTTAAAGCCTAGTTAATTTGAAAAAAATAAGCTGGTAAAAGTGCGTTATATAGGCTATGTAAGTTGGAAAATTATTAGTTTAGGTGCTATTGCTGTAGGGGTGCTATGTGTATATTCGCTGTGGCTTATTCGTGCTAAGTGCTATATGCGTGATGTGCAAGGATTTGACCGTAAATGAACCGCATTGAACCCTTAAATGACCTTTAAACATTTCGGCATTTACTGTTGACCACATGCAATAGGTTTGATGACAAACAACCATGTGCAAAGGATTTTGACTTGGATGACCCCACATGACTTGAAATGAACTTAAAAATAGTTGGTAATGAATGTTGAAAACCCACCAAGTTTCCTCCTCCTACTACATATTTTAGTGAGTGGACCTAAATGATCCGGCCATGACCTGAAAGACCTTAAAATTTGTTACCACCGAACTGTTGACCACACCCACAAGTTCATCCTCCTCACTAAGTATTATT
>JAMKCH010010745.1:0-59846 GCA_023653785.1 Ophioderma brevispina
CGCATTATTTAAACTTATAAATGAGAGTCGGAGTAATAATGGTTTGAACGGATTCAAACAATCTGCTGCGTGTGTGCGTGAAGGTCACACTGCTGCAACAGCGCGTAAACACAACGATTAAAACAGACACGCGATACGCCCGTGTACAGGTCGCACAAGTCGGTAGTGCGCACGCTTAAGTTCAAACAATTATTACGGAGACTATAGTAAAATAGTATGTACAATTCCAAACTATCAAATAGTGAAAAAAATGAGTATTTGAGGAAATTTGTCATACCGTCTCCCGTAGATAGACATACAGCGATGGCGTTTCAAAATCTACACTAAACAGCTGATTGTGGTTTACACCAGTACAGAATAAACACAGATCGATAATGTTTGTGTTGGAGGTCAAACTGTATCGATCATGGTGCACAATATCATGCTGAAAATCTGGGATATTCACTGGGAAGGCTTTTTGATTTCAAGTCCGAATTTTGATACGCACATATAGAAATTACAGAATCAGATAAAATGTACTGCCTTGTCTTACTACACGGATTTCAAGCCAACCACCTGCAGGTTATGTTCGCATATCCCTGCCAGTAACAAAAATACAAAAATAGGAATTTTGATGATTTTTTCGATGTTTTGGATTAGCAAATCCCTTTAAGCTTCCTCAGTGAAAAAAGTTAATCCGATCTGGAAGTTTAAGTCTTTGCAAGTGCAGTCGACTGGCGAGAAACTAATTTACATATTCAAAGTCCATCGTCAAATTTTTCTGCAACGCAGGCCCGCCCGAATTTACACACTCTCTGTCTCTATCTGTCAACTGGCGCAGTTGATGGATAGTTTCTCGATCAAGTGAATTGCAAAAAAGGCTTAGGCCATGAGAATGAAAGTTTTAGATTTGCGTCCGGACATTTTTCAACAGGCATGAGGCTTTATTTCATTATTCATTATGTACATTTTTATTGGTTGACTTGCGAGTTCACGAGGTTCCAGCCAGAGCTGACGGATCAATCACATCAAGAAATGTGTCATGTTCAGAGAGACTGCATGCATGTAGTCTATTGTTAGTGCGTAATTGTACCCTTTTCCAGCTGTGTGATGATTTAAAACTTGTTTTTATGTGATGCAGAGCATCTTTTAAGCAAATAATGAATTTTTAAAAAAATAATGAACATTTTCGGCGGCATGTTTCGGCACATGCGGGCGGCGGACGCAAATCTAAAACTTTCATTCCCATGGCCCTAGAAATAAAATATAAAATCTACAATTTGCTTTCACAACATGTTGAGCAATGGTGCTAGTAGTAGTATTGTTGCTGTTGTCACTGTTGTGGAACTATATACAAATTACAATTATAATAATTAATAATAATATCTGATATGGATTTCCCCTGAATTTTCATGATTTTGTTCCGGTACCGCCACTCCTCTGACTATCGGGTACCCATGCTAGTCCTGCTGAGCATGACTCCTCCTTATGTACAATTATCATAATGCCATTAACTTAGTCAATGGAGGAGTCATGCCAAAATAGTGTGTAACTGATATAACATTTATGTCTCACATTCTCCATTAATTTTCACGCTTCATGTGAATAAATATTACCTGATTCCACCCTGAAAGTATTCCTTAGAGTGTTATCAACAACAGGATAGTCGTAAATATCTACATCAACTTTTTATGAAGTGAAATTTAATGAAATTTCAAGACTTGTACCTAAGATTCTGACCGGTGACTAAGTCCTGATTTTGTATTGCCAGGTGCTTAATGAAAGCTTTAGCTTGTATTTACAATTGGATATTACTAGTGCTAAAGGTAGAAGAGTGTTTAGCGAAAGCACCGGTGTTATATGAAAATTGGAGGTGACAAGTTGTCATTGGTCAAAATTTGAAGGCTACACAAAAATGTCACAGCTGATACACATAATGTTTTGGGACTTCACATATAGACTGTTAAAGGCATACTGTTAAAGAAACGTCATGTGAAGTCCCAATTATTGGGACTAGTACCCATGCTCGTTCGTAGGATCGCGAAAAAGGGCTGTTTTCCTCAATCAATTTCGCGAATTTTATTTTTCGCGATATCAGAAAAAAGGGTACTTTTTCATTTTCAAAGTTCGCGAAAATTTGAAAAGGAGTAGTACATACAGTGGGTGGTCCCAGAAAAACCCGTATTGAGACTTTTTTTTATATTTGTCCGTGATTTTCGGCGTTTTCGCCATGGATTAAACAACAAAGTATCAATTCTCAAACATTCAGCTGACGACATAGGTCTATTATGTATTCTTAGATATTCCCGTCATCTGCGCATGGTTCCCATGCACTTTTGTGTCATCATCTCGTATTTATGTTGACTATATTTTCCATAGTTCGCTTTTTGTTTGAAAGGGTGATAATGAAAAATCGTTCATGATTTCGCGAAAAGGGGTATATTTTAAGCCCCATAAAAATTCCGATTTGGCAAAAAAGGGTACTTTTTTAAACCAAGACTGCGAAAATGGGGGTGGTTTTCAATTCCGTACGAACGAGCCGGGTAACCCGACATAAGGAAGTGACGGTACCCACGGGGATTTTATACCTCATCAGAAGTCCTAATTAGATTTTTATGCAACTATTACATGATACACGACTCATGTACGTGTGTGCCCTGTTTACGAGCAATGGATAATATGACCAATCTTTATATAATTAGCTTCAAATATTTGCGAATCTTTTTCTTTGGAGCATATTCATTTACAATGTCACTGCTACAGCCTGGTTGTTACTGAGAGTGCTTCAACCAATCAATGAGTCCCATGATGTGAGTACGCCCAAAATGAAAACGTCATCAACGGTCGGAAGGTCCTTTTACTAAAGTGAACAGTGCAGAACTATCTGTCAAAATTGTGTTGACCATGCCTATTGAATTGGGTACAGGCTAGCCTAGGTCTGAGCATGCCACAGGTGTGAAGTAGGAAACATGCTAGGGCTAGCTAGCTAGACCTGCCCCTGGCCGATGACAGCCTGCACAATGATGACATGGCCCATGTCTAATTTTCTGGTCAATCTTCATGACAATCTTGAGCGAATTCCCTAGATCATTGCCATTATACATACACCAATCTACTAAAAACCTCCCTGACCATGTCATCATCATGGCCAGGAGACTTCTGAGCTTTTGCTTTCACGTTGTACACCACTCCCCCCCTGCAACAAAATAAACCACTTCTTTTGGCTTCTGTGTAGAACAAATTATACGGGCACTGATGTCCTCTATATCCATAAACCGCAATCTACCCGGAGCGGAGTTTGCAGGAGCTGTTTTAGTCTGCCATGATTGCAGCGCCAAAGGTACTTAATTGTGGAGCTTTAGGAGAAATAACTGCCTTCTTCTCTGCTCAGCTTCATCCCCTTCAACACGTACACGTACGGAAAGTCCCTGATCCCCGCGAACTTCACCGTGCGCTGGCAAGAAAAGCACGCGACCTCAAGTGACCCTTTGCCTCATCAAAATAAGCGATATCTTGTGTAGTAGACTAGCCATACGTAAATGATATAAGGGCGGAATCCTGCAGGCAGAGGCGGGGGCGGAAAAAAGCTGGCACCAGCCGAGAGAGGCCTATTTTAATAGCTTGGTGTATTCACCAAGCTGAATTCAACCGGGTTAGGGGGGCTCCCATTTTGGAGATTACAACTTATGTCATGTCTGTTTAAGACCCCCATTTTCAGCATCGTTTGTCACCCAAAGACCCCGTTTATTTTTTCATGGCAACCCAACTAGACTAGTAAAAGAACTTCTACCTGTGATGACTTTTTACTATTGGGCGTACTCGCATCACGGTATAAGCATTTCCGTATAATAACTTGGTAGTCCATGTCAATGCGTGTAAAATGAATAAGCTCCGAAGCAAACGTTTGTCGTAGCAAATATTCGCCGTTTTGCGGAGCTAATAAAAATTGTTTAATATAATCCCCGCTCGTAAAACTGCACACACTACATCAGAAGGGTCTTTTATCATAATAGCATGATAAAATCATTAATGATTAATTCGAGATACAAAATTCAGGGGGAAATCCTTCCACAGTATAATTGTATAGTCCACAACAGTGACGACAGCGCACAAATACTAGCGCAGTACTCCACCATGTGAAAGCAAATCGTAGATGTATATTTTGTTTAATTTTCTAAGCACTTTTTGCCCAAATCACTGTGATGCTTTGTATTATAAGGACGTTTAGTAACAAACTTGGGTGAGTAATTTTATATGAGTTTGTCTTGTGAATTCAGTAAATTTGATGCTACACGTTTGTGAGTACACTCTTCTGCAAACCTAAATAGAGCGGTCCACTAACGAAAAACGTCATTGATTAAAGATGCGTTGATTTCTTTCGTATATTAGGGTTGCATTGCGAACTATAGACCCCAAATATTTTGAGGATTTTCAAAGTAGGCCACTGTCACCCAATTCCGACAAAACCCTATTTTGGGAGTGGAAATTTGGAGAAAAAAAATTACCTTCAGGACCCTATTTTTGGGGAATTTGCGAAATTTTCAAAAATACCCCATTTTTTTTAAAAAAAGTGGGGGGGGGGGATTGGAAATTGTCACCCGTACAGAACCCCTTTTTGCGGCAAGTGGCATCACTTCTCTGCCTATCACCCAAAGACCCTATAGGCCTATAGGCCTATTTTTAGAGTCCGCTGTGAATGAACCTGACCCCGGTCTATAGGCCTATCCATTTCATAGCCAATGTGAGTGCCCTCCCGAGATTTTCAAAACGTTAAAGAGTATGAGATATGACACTATCCTAAAGTCCGCAAAAATTCCCTCTTATGCCCTAATTGGGAATGGGGTGAAGTTGTAGGCTAGGCCTATAGGGGCTTATTGCATTAGAGTTACATGACAGCCCGGAAAATTGCGAAAGTTAGAGGCACTAGCCTACCGATCCTCAGCCTCGACCACCACTTACCATCAAACTTTTTTTTTTTGGTATCATTAGAAAACCTGTATTTATCTCATCTCATATTGTGTATAGTCCCAGTCTGAATTCATGCATTAGGCCATATAGGCCTATTTAGGTTGTTTACGGTAAGGCTATCAGGCATTACTGAAATTATTTGTAAGTCGGCCTACCATAGAAATGACAAATAACAAAATTTGGTCATTCAGTAATTTGTATTGCCAATTTGAAGATGTGAAAATTCATAGTCATAACATATCTGCGTATGAAAAATTAATGGTAGGCCTAAATGCTACAAAATGCTAATTAAACATTAGAACGGCTTGGTCATAACTTGTCAGGTTTATAACTTCTCTGAATGAACAAAAAATCAGTGACAGTGTGCATGGCTATTTTCATTGTCATTAGCCTCGGCCCTAAGACCATTTTCTTGACCAATAATATTGTCAGTGTTGGGATTCAACCATTTAGAACCAGAAAAGAGACGATGACACTTGTGGAAAGGGGATTCAATTTCCCCTTAACCAAATTATAGGCGCGTCCTTCGCCGTGGGTCTATGCTTATTTCCATGAGCAGGCATGAATTTCTCTCGGAGTTTTCACCAGTTTCACATCATCATCTGGTGTAACTTCCCTGGATCCGATTGAATAAAATAACGCTGGAGCAGTGCTTCACAACAAGAAAAACCAAATGCGTGTTTAAAAACAAAATTAGTTCTAGTCCTTTTCCTCAGTTTCGGGTATGTTCATTATAGGCCTATGTTTTCTATATTTCCCAATATTCAGATAAGGTTAGGTTTTAATTTGATTCAGTAATTTCTTGCTAAGTGAGTTAATTTCGATCATTCTGGCATTGTAGGCTAATATAGATTCTCCAGTAGGGGAAAAAAAAGGATTTCTCAAAATATTGATCCTTCGACGACATTCGAGCGAGAAAACAAATTAATGATTTTGAATGATTGCTTTGAAATGATGAATGCGTCTAGTAAATCAATTCAGAAAGTTTTGACAGAGCATTTTGATAAGGCTGTGTCATCAGGTAGGCCTGCCCGGGGCCTGGCACTCATTTGGTAAAATTGCTGCCGATAAAAGACGGTGACCCATTTTGTTTAGTTATTTGTTGTTTGTTTTATTTATTGATTTGGCCCCTTTTTTGCCACTTTTCAGACAAGTAAAAAAGGTCTCAAAACTCAAAACTGGGAAAAACGAAATAAAGAAAAGAATAAGCATAATGTCAACTTTCAAGCTGTGCGTGCAATCTCCACGTTAAAAAAAATTGTCGTAATATAAAAACAAAGAAACAAAAAGCGTTGCCTTATTTGCATGGGTATGTTTTGTGTCATATAGACCCCTTCATTTTGTTTGCGTTTGTTTGCCCTAGTAGGGTAGGCCTAACATTATAGGACACTTAAGGGACTCGCTAAATATTTTTAAAAATTAATTCGAATTTACCACCAAACACCATCCATGTAATACCATGCCAACTTTACTTGTGGCATTGAAATGGGGTGGGCAATACGAGTTGCATTTAACCACCATCGGCGAACAACGACATTCAAGCATGTGCAGTTTCGGACCCCGCCTTTGCCAGTTTTTCGGACAGTTACCTTGACATTTGGACACTTCAGAAAAAAAAAGCGCTGTCTTCCGTTTTGTACGGCGTTTTTTGGGACATTATAAAGAGTGTTAGTTATGTTGATTTTCTAACATCTTTGTTAATTTATTTGTGTTGTACGTGATTGTTTATTTATACACTGTCGCATTGTAACATGTAACCAGGGAACAACATGGAACCTAGTAAAGTCGTGACCCATGTGGTCAAGTTTAGGGCCGGCGCTATGCGTGAAACGGCCGTCTGCGCAGGTGCTTGTCATGGAAAATACGATCTGGAAAAGACCGAAAGATGTTGACAAAACAATGCCATGACGATATGACTAGATAACGACAATTAACGATTGACAATGGACGTTGGCGACGACGACGATTTATTATGATTATTTTTTTATATAATTATAGTCTATTATTTTATTGGTCGACCATTATTGGGAGGGTTTTGTCCCATAGAAGCTTAGAAATGTTTTTTTTATCGCTCTATGATAGATCAAAGGAAACCTTTTCCCGGGCCCTGCAAGAGAAAATATGAACTTCTAGGCCTATATACCAAAATCTAAATTTGCCAGGGGCACTCCCTATTGATAAGTGGGTTTCCTCCGTGACTAAGTATAAACAGAAAGCACCCTAAACAGTACTTTCGAAGTGGTGTGGAATTTGCCCCTAAATAGCTTGCTACCCTATAGGGCCTAAAAACAAGTGTCCTATACCTGTACCTATTCCGATTAACTACGTACACTGTTAAAAAAAATTCCGTAAATTTACGAAATTTCTGGCAGCCGGAATTTCCAGACATTTTAGGGGAAATTTAGCGAAATTTGTCATATCAAATTAGGAACTTGGACAGTAATTTACAGAAAATTTGTCTCATATAGGAAAAAACTGGTATTTAACAGAAATTTTTCGATTAAATTACGGAACCAAAAAAAAAAAGTCCGGAAATTTTTGCTGCCAGAATTTTTGAAATATTTCCGTAAATAACATTTATGTTTTGTTTTTTTATTTTTTATTGTTTCTTTAAAACAGATTTTCCGAAATTACGGAAAATCTGTTTTCTTAATTTTTACGAAATTTTTAAACGTGTAGGCGTTATCTAAAGGTTGCTAATCCGAACATTTGTCCTTTATCCTGTTTGTTTATTCTGAATGGCTCGTTTTATCCGAAGTTTCGTATTCCAAGGTTCAGTTATCCAAAGGTGTCGTTGATCGAAAACTGAAATAAGGTTCGTTGATCGAAAAGGAATAACCTGAGCTAAATGAATCTTATTAATTTTCTGATAAACGAACCTTATTTCTTTTTCGAATAAACGAACCTTCGAAGTATTAAAACGCCTTGGATTAAAAAACCTTCGGAAAATGAAACACCTTCGCATTAAGCGAACCTCGTAATAACGAATTTCGCATTTATATAAAGGAACCTTCGAAATGCGATTCCTTCGGATAAACTAACCCATTCAGATAAATGCGTGAACACATTTCCCCGTACCCCGTAGGCCTACCGACCAGCACCGTACCCGTAAAGGTAATGTTTTCAGGTGTTCAATAATTAGCATTACAATAATTACTCTCTATTAGATACTCAACCACAAATTTCTGTAATGATCCGTAACCCGACCCAACTGACACACTTTTCGGACACACTAATTATAACGGAATAAAGCACATGTTCATTTCGGTTTAAGAGACATGAGGAGATGTCCAGAAAGGAAGGCCCCAAGTTTTCTCGAGCTAGGTTGTCTAAATATGGAATAAGATTACTTACAAAAGTATTGAGATCACACTCTGAAGTTGAATAATTCTAATTGGCACATTATGGGTATAACATCGTTTTTGATCTAATATTTATTATAGACGAATCTCCGACAATGCTTCGTTTGCGACACAGAGAGACCCAGCGAGACATTTTCGAGCTTAACTAGTCACAATCACAGGTATAGTTTGCTAGCCTGTTTAGCCGGTGATCAATGCTGCAACCGTGTCAATAAAAAATGTGCTATTTATTGCTTTAAGGTTTTGCATTTGGTTTGTTGTGTGGTGTAAAGGAGGGGACAACGGAAACCAATATATTACGGATGTCACGAAAACACATTATGCAAAGGTTAAACGGGTGACGGTATTATAATGTATCAATTTAATTGGTGATCGTAGTATTTTTTCTGGACCGAGGGGAAGCATTAGGGACTCAAAACTTTTTTTTAGTAGGGTAGGGATGTGTTGTGCGGCCCGATTTCCGAAATGGGAGCGTGTGAACGATTTGTATCCGAAAGGAACGTAGGGGCTTGGGAATTGAAAAATTGACATTTTGCAGGGGGCTTGAGAGCTGAAATTTGGCTACTACTAAAATCAGCTTCTGAGGAAAATTTCCTGGAAAGGGGACCCTTAAGAACTTAATTATGGGGGTCTTGGGAAATGCTGAAGAGACGCGCGAAATGAAGCGGGGGGTATAGCGCCATACGGTACCCGCCGTACACTTCTTAGAAATAAAGGGTCAAAATAGAACAATTTTTCCCGTATTTTCCACCTCAGCATCCCCTAGGGTCTGAACATGCCGTTTTACCTGCAATTATTTATTTTTGTGTTTCTTTTTTTTTTTTATGTTAAGATTTACTCCCTCCTCTCATTAATACTCTTTTAATATGATGTGTTTTCCGTGTAGGAAAGCTCTGTGTTTTGTGAGCCGTTGTGTCCACATAATTTGAAAGGTTGTATATTCCCAGTAACATTGATATATGGTGCGTGATCTCATTATCCACCCTCTTTTTGAGCTCTTCATTATTTTATTACCTATATCTTGACTCCATTGTGACCCCCCCAACAGTTTTGTGTTTTCCTTTTTCCTGCTTCCCCCCTGTTATCACCAACGCACACCCTCTGTTACCGCCCCCCCTTTCTCTTTTGTCTTGATCCTTTTCCCTTCCTGTCTACCTCAGAATAGGCCCTGGCTATTACAACACCCATCTTCCCGGGTTTATGGTTTATCTTTACCACTATCGATATCCCACGCTTCAGGGCGACAGAACCCTGTTTGGGTTCTATAAAGATATGATCCCCCGGGTAATGATTTTATTCCATATAGGTTTGGAGCCACAGAAAATTGGCCCCACCCGTCGTAGGTCTAGAACCGTAACACTTTTGTAGGTAGTCTATAATAACTACAACTACCTATCCCCCTTCATTAGCCTTTCCCTCCCCTTGGTTCTGGTTTATATTGTATAATTTCTAACCCTAAATTAAATATTTTATTGGTCCACATTATTAATATTTTTAGAATTCCCAACATTTTTTGTCTACCCTCCACTGCTCGTTCTGACACTGCCTAGTACACCTTTCACAACTTTATATGATGTGCCATAGTTACTATACATTCATAGGTCCTTATTTTTTTATATTTGTTAAATTTTTAACTCTTTTTCTTTTCTCCCTTTCCTTTCCCCTTTTCAAATGTGTGCCCCCCCCCTCACTTTTAAAAGGTAGGGCTATTGTAGCTGGTGTATGCGCTTTTTTTTTCTTTCCTTATTGTCCATAAATAACCTGTGTTTTAAGACTAAATATGCTGTTTTATTTAATAAATCATCATCTTATTCATCCTCATCCTTGCGTTTTTTATTCATCACATTTTTGTCGATATATGCTCTACTCACGTGTTCTTTTGTGTGTTAAATGGTCTTAGTTGTCTTATTGATAATGTAAACAATTTTCATACCTTGTTGATGGCAATATTGGACTATTGCATTTGCACTGATTGCTTCAGCTTGTGTGTTTAAATTCATGTGTGTTACACAATGCCTGACAGGTGCACAGACTCCAATTTGTTCACACCATTGATCCCTATCAATTACACACGTCTTAGAGTGCTTCTTTTTTCCTTTCCCTACTCCTCTCTTTTTTGATTTTCTGTCTTTTTTTCCTCCTTTTTCTCAGCTGTCTCATTCTTCTTTACACCCACTCTTTCAACTACGGGTTACGCAGTGTATATCCTGGGGATTTTCTGTTTTGTGTATCATTATTATGTATCTGAAATTCCGATTTTTCATGCATTGTGGTATTCCTTAATGGCCGTTATCATGGGCCGCCCTTGTTTTGCCTTGTCGGGCGTTTATTGGTGTGTCAGTGCTGCCATTTATACTTTCACCGGTCGATTTTTTGATTAAAAACAATCCCTTTGAATGCCCCATCTATATTCCTACCCCTTCGCGGAGAATTTGTTCTAAAATCTAGATACACAAATAACCCCCCGTACGTGCGTTTCACACTGTCCCCCCCCCCGCCCCTAGTTTGCCAATAGTTCGCGCGGTGCCGTTCCACTCCGTCCGGCCCCACCATATGATCCTCTCTCACTATACCACCACTGGTCCTATAGGATTTTTTTGCTTAGATGAGATCAACTCCTCTTACCCCCAGCATCCCCTGCTTGAACTTCGTTGTTTCCTTCATACAGATCCCCTTCCATTCTATTACACTATTATTAAAAAACTAAAAACTGATATGTAAAGTGTTCACGTAAGAAAAATTTAGTGGAATAATTTACATTCGATTTTTAATCCTTTTTTGTGTCTAAAACCCTCCTTATTCTTTTTTTCTGATCCCCATATATTGTGTGCACGATTAAAATGACCAATGACAATTATCGCTTTCTGTCATTTTCTTATCCTCTCGGCTATCTGATTTTCTCAAGTTAGACTTTGCTCTGTTATGGTACTCTATTTTTTATCTTACATTTTGGTGAAGTGTTATTTTTGAAAGTTTAGTATAGTCTCCATTCCACCATATGTAAGTATATGAAAAGCCATATTTTTGTCTCATTGTAATATTTTTCTCATTATTTCCTTTAGGTTTACTTTGTGTTTGGTTAATTTACCATGACGGTTCCTATAATTATGTATGACTCACCCCGCCTACCACCCCCCCACCCCCCCCGACCGTTTATAAAATATTATGACACCATTGTGTCCTAACTCTTTCTAGACTTTCTCTAAGAATTTTTATTATTATACATTCCATTTTACTTTTGGTTTTTTATTTGGCTCTACCTTATGTTCCCCGTGTGTAGGTCATTTATTCCTGATATATATTAAGCCATATCATCATAGCCCATTACCTATCTATTATTTGATGCATTGCTAATTTTATTTTTGTATTTTATTGTTGTCATGGGCACTTCCGTTAGGATAAGGGGGGGGGGGGGTGTCGGAGGGGTAGAGACCATCCTGGGGGACCCATGCTAATTAACGCAAAAAAAAGACGCGAGGATTTGAATTTTTTGCACCAATGCAAGCGCAACTGAAAAGTAGACAAATACAAAAAATATAAACCAAATTATATTTGCAGCGTTTAAAAAACGCCGGGGCCCCGGAAAAAAAAATGGGTCACTAGGGAACCCCCCCCCCTTTTGCAGTTTAAGTGTTCACAGTATGTTTAGCTAGATATTGACATGCACATGCATGTTAGCTTTTAAATGATGTTACAAAAAAGGGGAATGGCAAAGAAAATTGTTCAATTGATAAACAAACTTTTTGATGTGCTTTCTTTTCTTTCCCATTTGGTATTTTCGCTCTCCTCTCTCTCTCTTCTATTTTTTTTAAATCTTAAAATAGGGTCGGACGGAGAAGGGGAACGGAGGATCATTATGATCGAAATGAATGAGGGATTCCAATAATGGGTCCTTTGGGGAGGATATTTTTGGCAGTTTGAATATCGGATTTAAAAGCAATGAACTGTCGTTGATAATACAGGGAGCTTTACAAACTAGGACCAATAATAACCCGTAAGATTTCACGTCGGAGACCTTAACCCGGGGCTAGCACACATTTGTACAACATCTCAAGTACAAAAGGTTTGAGTGATTAAATTATGTTGATCAGAATGACAGGGACCCCAGAAACGTGATTCTTAAGTGCCCAAGTGGTGCCTAAGGAGGGGGGGCCAAAAAAAACAAAGTTGTACAGGGGTCAAATTTAAAGTGATTCCAATAATGTGTAAAAGCACCACCAGTTATGTGGTTCTAACATAAGGATTCAGGGAAAAGGTATAGTTTGTAATATGTACAGACTAGTTTCAGAGTTATAGGCAAAACAGCAAAAATCAATAAAAGTGTCATTTTTTTTTTAAGGGGGTTTTTGGGTTCAAATTTTAAAGTTGCTCCGAGTTGGATAAAAAAATGGTTGCAAATTTATTGGTAGAGTTTCATAGGGTGAAAATAAGGAATAGTTTAATGGTTTTAAATGCTTAGTTTCCAATTGTAGGGGGCACAGAAGGGCAACGTCCATTGCAGTCATGGGGCTTGATCTTTTACCCCATACTTTCTTAAGCAAGCCTTTGAGACACTCCAAAACTATTCATTATTTTAATCCTATGAGCTATCCACCAATTAATTTGCACCATTTTTATCCAAATCGGAGGCAGCCAATTTTAAAAATTTGACCATGTAGGCTGTACAACGGGAAATGACCCTTTTTATGATTTTTGCTGTTTTTTTAGCCTCTAACTCTGAAACGTTAGGCTGGACATATTAACAAACTATACATTTTGATTGAATCCATGGTTAAGACACATAACATGGTATGATTGCGTTTCACATTATTGATCAATTAAAAATTTGACCCTTGTACAAACTTTTGTTTGGCCCCTTCTCTTAAGGCACCACTTGCGGCACTTAAGAATCGCGTTTCAGGCGGTTCCTATCACGGGCTGGCAATATTTATCATCAAAACCTTTTGGTACTTGAGAAGTTGTGGTACAAATGTGTGCTAGTCCAGGGGCTATTACAATAGCTACTACTTACAAAATCTCAACCTAATCAATAAACAATTACAATAAAATGAATCATTGTTATTTCCAAAAGAAACCAATCTTGGTGGGAGTTTGTTACAAAAAAATTAGATAAAATATAAAACAAAAATAAATTAAAATAAAAAAACTAAAATATTAAAAACAACAAAAAATTAAATAAACAACAAATAAACATGATCAGTGTAATGATCTCACCTAACATACATAAACTAAATGGTTATTATAACAAGAAACAATCATGGTGGGTTTTACACAAGGCATAAATAAATATTTAAAAACATAAATAAAAAAAACCAAGATAAATAAAAAAATAGAAGAAATAAATAATTAAACAATAATGGCAGTTAATTATGCTTAATTATTGTTCAGGCAATGTCGCGCCTAATAAATATGAACACAACCTTTCCAGGTTGGCATACCCCCCCCGTATTGTATATTTTGAGGTCCGTCGAAAAACTGGAAATGCGCAACAATAAACTCCTTTCCAGTTTTCGGACCGTTCATGCAGTCGGCTGTGCGGCGGTAGAAAAGCAGACAAGTGACCGCAGCAAAAAAAACATAGTTACATGAAACAATAAAGGTAAAAATTAAATTTTTATGAATTGTGCAAATAGGCACGACCTTCCGAATCGGGATTACGCCGAATAACGCTACCTGATAAGTAACCATGTTTTTATTAAAAAGGGGCGACTCGCCACAACTTAGCTCGCTGTTTCGAAAAGACAAACACCATAGACGGCCACAAGGGAGCCATTTAAATGCAGTATGTATACGGTCTTTAATTTGATGGAGTTAAAAATGTAGTGTTGATTTAAAATGGAAACCCATGGCTCAAAACAACACCATCTGTCGAAAAAAACTGCAGGAGTGTCCGATAATTGGGTAGGGCCGACCCTATTGATTTTTTTCTTTAGTCAGAAACTATTTCCTCCAAAGAAAAATAGGCCTATGTTATATTTTTTTACTTGTAACCAAAGCGTTTTATTAATGAAATCGAAAAAGTTTACAACCATTGGTTAGGCCTATATAATCAATTTGTTAGTAGGCCTAATTACTATTTTTACAAAATTACAAAATCAACCGAAATTGGAATTAGGCCTAACCTAACTAATGTTGCGTGAGAGTCAATTGATCGACGCCCTATCTCACGTTGTAGCGGACGGTGTATCCGAAGGACTCTAAACTCACTGCCACACCATAGTTACAGGGAACTTACGGCGTTGATGATGGTGGTCGGCAATGAGGGGAGGATTAGTTAAATGTGGAAATGCAAAAGATTGATAATGACTCGTCTGAAATGCCCGAAATTTCAGTATGACTCAGTTGTACTAGATGCACACACCGGCGCAGTGTAGAAAGAGTAATTATGGTCCGGCCGGAGGCCTACTAAGTCGGGGAACCAAAGGTGAAACAATAGGGCAATCGATGCAGTGGACTCCGTCACATAACATTAGTTCACGCTTTATTTTCCGTATCGGTATGGAGCCCGGCATCTGGCTCTCCGCCGGACGATATTCTGGCTTTACACCCGGATCACGAATAACCTTTAGGTCATTCCACAGTGATCTTTGCCCGATGTAAATTTTCGTCCTGTTACTGCACGATATAATTTTTGCAAAGACTATGTTAGAATCCGGAGTTCGGCCAAAATCCGTCAAAAACGGGGAACACGTTACCCTAATCGGGGTATACACAAGGGTACATCCTATATGGACAGAGGGGCGTGCGTACTATTAATTCTGCCAAAAGGCGGATCAGACGATGGCGGCAAAGACCTCGTTCCGTGTAGCAAAGCCCAAAATTAATAAAGAAACAATAAGCGGGAGGGGGGGGGGGAAGGACGCCGAGGTACGATATAGAGTTGATTGCGGATTTGGAGGGTGCCAGTGGCTACGTGGAGCTTCTATGGAAAAAATCCCCAAATCGGCATTAATATGCCTGATTGATTCCCCAAAACCGCTTCATGAATTCATTCAATTTTACCATACGGCAAGAAAGGACATCATTTTTACTTAAAGCAATTGTGTTCTGCGAAACTTTTAGTTCGTAGAAGAAATTTGGAGAAAAAGCATTTGAAAATTCAATTTTCGCGCCATTTCTAAAATCCATAGGACTGCTTGAGAACGGTATTTATTTTCAAAATGTAGTCTCATTCTCATTGATATGCGTGTCTACCACGCTATTGGCTCACGAGGTCCAAGGCACGAAAGATACAAACGCACACGAGACTCGCGTCTGCATGCAACACAACCGTACAACCGACGTATTGACAGCTCTGGTCAATCGCACCCCCATTTTGCTCAAAAATTTCCTTTTCCATAGACTGATTTGTCATGGTTGATCGCATGTTTTCGTGAAGAAGTTAGTGTATATAAGATTCGTTTATGGGTGTGTGGGGCGTTGCAGTAAAACCCGTTTTGCACAGTTATGACAGAAAAAACGACCGTCACTATAGAAATCCTATATAAATGTTTTATTCTGGCATTTATATACAGTGCTAATTTTCCGAGGGATGCCAAATAAATCCGACCTTACCACCCCCCCCCCCCCGGAATAGAGTAGAGAATGGATTCATAAAACAAGCGATTTTTAAAACCGTAACCAAAAACTTACCAGGGAATGGTTAGTCGGCGCGTTATGGGGCGGCGGAGTTAGGGCGAGTTCTGTGGGACCAAGGGGCGGACAGTACTGTCTAGGACCATCTGGCGGTTACTGGTAGGCCATTGGGCGAGTTACTGTGGACCAATGGGCGAGTTACTGTGGACCAATGGCGAGTTATGATTAGGAAAAACAATTACTTGGTGTTTTTGTTTAATTGATTTATTGTTTAATGATGTGATTTATTCTATTTATTCATTTTTAGGACAGAAGGGTAGTGGAAAACAAAGTTGGAAAATTATTTTAATACATTCAAACGGAAACTAACGTAACCGCCCACTGGTTACAGTAACTCGCCCACTGGTCTAACATTAACTCGCCCACTGGTCTAACAGTATTTAGCCCACAAGCCCTGCTGTGGGTTCCTATGTTGCCTTCATATACCCTAGTGTACTCCTGAGGACTATATCAGGCAAGTGACCGTTTGCTATAATAAATTTGGTACCAGTATAACAGTAATTTGCCATTGGTCTACAGTAACGTCGCACCATTGGTTGCTCAACAGTAACTCGCCCACTGGTCTAACATTAACTCGCCCACTGGTCTTTAACAGTAACTCGCCCAATGGTCTAACGTAACTCGCCCGTAACTCGCCGCCACATAAATCGCCGATATCCATCCCCCCTTTACCAAAGCTGATAAACCTTATATATTTGATGTGTTTTATGATTTTGTACTGTTTAGGACTATGCCGTAGTCGATTTTTGCATTTTAATGTTATTTGTGTGTTGCTGTCCCATCTTATTTAACCCATGATTTATCAGAAGTATCTATTATTATTATTGTATTTTCTTCTATTTCTTAATCATCGGAGGAATTCACGCCGTAACTAAGCTTTTATAGGCCTTTAGATCCCTTATGACAATGTCCTGATACCACTAGACGCTCTCAACCCAGCCTGAGTCCCTGGCCCCAGTCCTTCGCACATATCAAACATGGGTGGCTCAGATTGGCGGTTGCTCATTCGAATAGCAAGCACAGTGTAACGGCCCATGCTTATAGTAGGAGGACCTTGAAGGATCAGTCTACTTAACCCATCTGCGATCTACTCTCCCGATTTGTGTAAGTCCAGGAGCCCTGTGGAATTTCGCGTTCTGTGGACAGTTGGTTGGGATAATGAGAGAAGGGCGCGGTACATTAGGGACACCGGCATGTCTCAGGTTGTGGCAGCTGAAAAATCCAAATTTTTAGTTCAGCTTATCTTCGATCGAACCAACGTTGCACTAAAAAACCAGAGACAGAGCAGAGACTAGGGAGGACTGGGGACAGCTAAACACATACCGGCTTTTTGCGAAATACAGTGGTGTAGGACCACGATCTGCTCGATTGGCATTGGGGTTTTCCACACGGTAATTTGGGGAACTGCTAATTGCATTTACGAGGCAGTCTCGGTCCCAGTGACATTTAAAACATCATCTCTTAAAAACCTTTGTTCAAAAGATCTTTATAATACCTGATATAAGAAAAAATATTGAACTTTCAAAAATCCGTCGGGCGTGTGGATTAACCCCGCTTCAAAATAGTGTATTTCCATAAATAAGGTCATTTTTTTTATATTTAAATATTCGAGACCATGCCTAAGTCCTTTAGTCAAGTCTGTGTGTAACCGTTCGATAGCGTAAAGCGCCCTCCTCCCGTTAATTCTTTGAAACAGACTAGCACCCGAAGTTGATGTCTTTTTGAATTGCTGTTGCTGTTATGGTTGGCATGTCTACCCCCGCGATAAATCAGGGGGGTAGGACACGAATCTGCTCGAGACAACGATCTTCTCGATTTGGGCATTGGGATTTACAAATAAAGTGAAATTACTCAACGGTTAGTATTTAAATCGCGCCCTCATACCCTCACTCTTTTTTTTTAATATCATTTCTTTTATAAAAAATCCAAAATTAAAAAAAACCACACACAATTGGAAAAAAGTTAAAGTAAAAAACCAAAAACAATTGGAATAGGCCGACAGAGTAGTCTATTTATAATGCTGATAATAAAATATTGATTAGTTTCTATTTCCTCTCTAACAATTAGTCAAAATGATCAAATCAAACAAATACTACTTCAGGTGCTCGAATAAGGAACCCTATGGTCTATTGTGCATACGCTAGCAACCCGACTGGTAAGGAAAATCGTTGCATTTGATACTCTAATAAACTCTAGCCTTGCCAATGTGATTTATCTTATCTTCGGGAGGGGGGCCTGCCCTATATGACATCCTTGTCTCCCCCCCCCCATTTCCAGAATTGCCATCCCAATAACTCTCGCTGAGTTGTAACCACCCCAAATTTTTTATTATTATTAACAACTGTCACCTGACAGTAGAACCCCCTTTTTTCACCCAAAGAAACTCAACTCTACTTAGAAAATTGAAAAATTTAAAACAAAGACCGCCGTAAAAAAAATAGAAAATTTGGGAACCCCTATTTTAGGCACGCTTCTCAAGCTCTCACCCCAAGATCCTTACTTTTCGTATGTTCACTGTCACCGAATGCCCATTGCATATTGGTTTGTAAAGCTCCAGCCAAATACCCGTATCATTTCAATATGTAAGTGCCCTCCTGTTATTACTAACCTGCTGACCAGTGATGAACTACTCCTGATTTAAAAAAAAAACGGCCTCTTTTTTGTAATAAAAAATACCAAAAGAGATACGGCGGGAATATTCTGGATCAAATTTCATATCTCTGGGGATATCCACTGAAAATTTTGAGTGACTGAATGTAATTTGTTGAGCATGGCATGATGTCCAATCATGATGTACCTCAACCATAAATCGAAAAAATCATCAAAGTCAGATTTTTGCATGTTTGTAACAAGTTTAGGTATCCTAACATACCGCACAGTTAATTTGACCAGAAGCAACCTTATAAGGTCAAAATCGGATTTTTGTCTTATGTCGACCGATACTTCTATACAACACGTAATTCTATGAAGATTCCTATCTTTGGATATTGCAGTTTCTCATTTTCCTTTTCTTGATTTTTTCACTTTGAAAAATAACTCTTCAGAATTATTTTTCAGCTTTTAAGCTATATCCTACCTCTCTATATATTTTTGACTCTTTTGGTTGGATCACTGATGGTGTCTGAGTTTATTCCATCAAACGACAAAGCTTAACTTACACAAACTGACCTTGATAAATTCAATGAAGCCTTTTCCAAGGTTTTTTTTTATAATCTTATTTTAGCCATTTTTAAAACAAATTTCATTTAAAAAGTCTAAAACAATGTACATTTAAGGTCTAGATTGTTAGATACTTAGACACTTGTGGCAATAACCGCCCTCTCAAAATAGGGTGAAATTGCCCATTTTCGCACGCGTCAGAGATGGGGGTCCGTTCCCCAAACCTTGTGTAACCCTACGTGTATACTACCCATGCATAATGTCCTTAAATAGACCTTTCAATACCATTTATACAGTGCTTTTGGACAATTGGTGTCGCACCAGGTATGACATATGCACGTAGCTTTTACGACTGAGTTTCGTGGACGGACCCCCTCATTTATAGTAGGAGTTTTTATTCCTGTCAGTTCATTAAAATTTGTTGGGCAGCGTGTCGCCGATTCCATTCGTCATCCGAGAGGTTGTACTCCTTTACCACAATCGTAAATCGAATTCCAAGTCCCGATACCGGATCGAGAGGCATACTTAAAAATGTCCCTTTTCTCACGAAGAAAATATTACAAACTAAATGCACTGAATAAATCCAAACATCAAACTTCAACACACTCTAAGCATTCAACATAAGAAAATTCGACCATCAGTATTTTACTCACCAAAGTTCTTTTATACGTCAGTAGGAATACTATTAGTTATCCCTGTTTGTTTCAATACAATACGAAAAAATACCTATGGTTGGATGCCGTTATCACATGAGGCCGCAGGCCGAATGTGATACGGCACCCAACCATAGGTATTTTCCGTATTGCATGAAACAACAGGGGGTAAACGATTTAATCATTCAGTAGACATGAATACAAAGACCCTAAACTTCACGGGTCCATATGAAATTCACGAAAAAATATCAATAGTTTACTACCATCTTTTGCCAGTGGCTTTTCATGTGCTACATGCTTCCATTCCGAATCCATGATAATCAATATCCTACCTTCAAGGCAAGGCGTGCAGTGCATGTAAATTCAGTGTCCACAGTTTTAAAAGTTCCGTAAAATTCAATTAAAATGCCGACAGTCCAAAAGTATTTAGTTGGAATTGACCTTCTGACTTTTTCTTCTCAATTTCCTCGCGTGAATGCAAAACAAATCGACCCGAAAGTCGTCTGCTTCTGACAGTAAATTTCGTTAATCTGCCAGCCATTGTGGGGTAGTTAAATTCCGTTGAAGTTCACTTATCTCCCGTAGAATCAGTACCAGGGGACGTTATTACGTGCTCTTACACAGACACTTCAATTTGCACGCTCGTAATACGTTGCACTACCAACGGAAGTTCAGAGAGTTAGCTCTGTTATAAGCACTGATTAATACACGAGATAAGCTCTGAGTAATACGAGATAATATTACTTCAAAAGCAAATTTCAAGTCTGAGTAATACTAAAATTCCAAGGCTATCATCAATGAAATTGCATATTCATTCTAGCTGAACGATAATATTATTATCGCCCCCTGTTTGTTCATATACAATACGCAAAAATACCTATGGTTGGGTGCCGTTCACGTTGAGGCAGCGCCGGATGTGATACGGCACCCACCATAGGTATTTTCCGTATGCATGAACAAACAGGGGTAACGATTTTATCATTCATAGACATGATACAAGACCTAAACTCCTACGGTCCATATGACCATTCAGAAAAATATGAGCAAATATTTTTAAACTTACCGTCTTTTCCAGTGGCTTTTCATGTGCTACAATGCTCCATGCCGAATCCCTGATAATAAAATACCTACTTGCAAGGCAAGTCTGCATGCATTAAATTCAGTGGTCCCCAAGTTTTAATAAGTTCCGTAAAATCTCAATTACGAATGAGAAAAGTGTCCAAAAGTATTTTGTTTGAATTGTTTCACTTTTTCTTCTCAACTTTCCCTCGCGTTAATTGCAAACAAATCGGACCCGAAAGTCGTCTGCTGTTGACAGTAAATTTCGTTGAATTCTGCCGCCATTGTGCGGAGTAGTGAAATTCCGGTGGATAGTTCCACCAATCTCTGGAGAATCAGTACCCAGGGGATGTTATTACGTGCTCTTACACAGACACTTCAATGCACGTGGTACTATACGTTGCTACCAATGGATGTTCTAAGAGTTTAGCTCTGGTATTAGCACTGAAGTAATAGAGTAAGCTCTGAGTAAACGAGATATATTACTCAAAACAATTGTCAAGTTGGGAGTAATACGAAAATATCTCAAAGGGCTATCTCAATGAAAAATTGCAGTAGTCAGTCACTGAACGTTAATAAAAATTGATAGGTTTACAGTCCTCTTGTTCCAGAAATAATATTTGACAGTTTGGGTTCAAATCATTTAAGTAGTTTAGGTTTAGTCAACTCATAACAAACTACAATATTCACGTGGCCCCAATCCTCCTCTTCACCCAGCCTCCGATGTTCATGACACTTCATCCGTTCTTTGATTGGACGGCAACAAACAAAGGAATCGATAGCGGGTCTCAGACTTACGACAATCGATTCAATTGACTCTGGTCGAAGCCTTGACATTATTCGATACAAAAAATTCATGTAAAATGGGTTGTTTAAAGCATTTCATATGTCTGTTGAACCAAAGTTGAAGAATTTCAGTTGTTAGTTTTTATTGAACACACCCCCAAATGCAGTCTTACCGTCGACAATATGCGCTTACTGACAGGAATAAAAAATCAGACTATAGGCGGTTATAAGGGGTTTGGGTCATATTATACTTCCCGCCATAATCAGTTTCCTTTCAACACTTCGCATAAATAAGGTTGTTCATTCGATTGATCGAAAAAATTCAAGGCCCAAAAAAATTCGGGGGTAACCGATGTCACTTTTGAGTTAAAACCATTACAAAATGCACCATTTTTCGCCCCCCCCCCCCCAAACTACATAAGTCTATGGAAAAATCATTTTTTCAGAGGACATTTTTGGTTATAGCTTTAAAAAATAAAAAAAACTCGTTAAAATAACTTTTTATTTTTTGTATTAAGTTGGCGCACTCTGTCAACTTTCTAATAAAACAAAAAAATCATGGGGTTACCGAGTACCCTTTTGAGGATATTCATGCGAAAATCCTTATTTTTCTTGAAAAAATGAACCCTGCGACATCGCTTAGTGCGTACAGACCGACACAAAGCGAATTACGCACCAGCGCGTGGTCTCTGAGTGTTGCGTGACCAGCGAGTATCGATTCCTTCGATTTAGGCCTATAACATTCGTTTTCACTTTTTTAACTTTTATGTTCTGAATCCGAGTGTCGTGTTATCAGACTTTTTGTTAAATCCTATATTCTGAGTCTGTTCTTCTGCAGTGTTTGACTGAGAAGGCAGGCACATCACTCCCGGTTTTAAGACCTTCTTAATTAGGGTTTTAATAGATTTTGTCTTAAAAGACCGACATGTCATGAGGATTCTTCACCTGACACCTCGAATTTACCAGGAAGTATTAAAGTTTTCAATAATAAATAACTATATGGGAAAGGCAACCCTATTCGAAGGGCCCGCCATCGCACACCATAAGCAGCAAACATTTTCATGCAAATGATATAGGCCTACCGAACCCAGAATTCGGACATTGGGTAACTAATAGCTTTTTCTCTATCTGATTATAAAGTACGAAATTCAAAAATAATAAAATAATGCATAGGCACCAGTTGCGCAGTTTTAGCATATGAGGTCTCGTAGCGGGCTTGACTCTCATATATTACGCATTGAACATAATCACTATATATTATTTTCAAAATGTTAAAGCACCTGAAATTGTGGAGGAAATGGGGACTAACAAAATCACGAAATTCATGTAAATCTGGGTAATTTTACTGCTGCGACTAATGGTACAGCCACAATCTCTGTTCGAGACAAATGTGCGGACACCGCTCTAATGGGATGGTCAATCTCCCTTCCCCTATTCCCTACTTCCTCCAAGATACCAGGGAGAAACTAAATGAAGAAACCAGTGTTGAACAAAACTGACAATAAGGAAGATGTTCTTTCTAAGGTCCGATCCCATGCATCCGCCATACTCGCGCGCTCGTGCGTAATTATTTTGGCGTAAAACTCTTGCTACGCGGGTATGGCGCTCTTGTGTTGTTAGCGCCGGCAATCGACGCTTCAGGCTCGGAAGACATTTCGGAAGATATTGAGGCTTTGGAACGATGCCAAGAAGTGTGATTATATGACCCAAACTCCTTCAGTCCCTCCAGAACAACACAAGCGCCGCATAGAATGTAAAACACTCACCCTGCAGATTTAACTGCAAAGTTCAGGTGAACTAAAAAAAAAAGAAAACAATAAGGATAACAGTGACAATGGATTGTGTTCTTCTGCATGCTTGGATGATCTGGAGCAATCTGGAGGCAAATGAAAATGTCAGTAATTCAACATAATTTAGCTCCGGGGAAGTCGCCCCGGCTATCATATGCAGTGACGCGTAACCCTTCCAACCCTCCCCCCCACCAACCCACCAAATGAACGGACCTGTTGTACAATGTTCTATGATAAGGACCCAATTCGCCACTCATACATGTCTCGCACCCCTTCTGCCCCTCCCCCCCCCCATTTTTGCAAAGTCTGGTTACGCCACTGCGGGCTTACTGGCAGCTCTTTCTCATGGGCCCCGTGGGGGCACTTGATTTCAAAGGTGGGGATTGACAGTCTTGAACATTGACTTTCAAAAAAATGCACCTAAACAAGTATTTGCAGCCGACTAAAGAACATTTTTGTTCTCCTTGGCCCATGCGCCCCCCATGCTATGGTCTACACAATACTAGAGTAGCTGGATACGTTGTCATACACCCATTTGCGTCCTTCCATACCTCTTTTTCGGTGGAGTGTTCAAATGGGCAAGTGCTTTTTTGGGGGGA
This sequence comes from Ophioderma brevispina, assembly GCA_023653785.1. Taxonomy (NCBI): domain Eukaryota; kingdom Metazoa; phylum Echinodermata; class Ophiuroidea; order Amphilepidida; family Ophiodermatidae; genus Ophioderma; species Ophioderma brevispina. The sequence continues at coordinate 23,991 of JAMKCH010010745.1, forward strand.
AAAAGAGGGGCAAAGAGGGGCAAACGGGGGAAAGTTAAATTTTGTTAATTTTGGCCCAAAATTGCTAATTTCCCCAAAATTTGGTGAGTTTTTTGCCCCAATCGCCGAGTGTAGCAAAAATTCCTCTTTTTCTTCCGGCCGTGGGGGGGTTGACTATGGGTAGAAAGCAAAAGCCATCACTGCATACGTGAAGTGATTTCAGTAATGGTCCTTTTCATAGGTGTCAATTTGTTCATTTCCATTATGTCCCTTTAACAGTCAATCCTGGGACACCATATAGTTGGAGAGAATATGGAGCATTACATCCCAGTGACACTGACAAATGCCTTGGATAGTCTACAAGCACAATTTAAGCTTTTACTCTCTTGGCTATGATCCTTACTGAGGGCAAGTATTTGAGGTTAGGTTGATCTGTCCATTGCAAAAACCATTCTGGTTCCCGTCGACATATGTCAACCTAACAATTAGTTGTGTAAGAAAAAAAAACTAGTTTTACAACTTCCTACTAAAATGTGTAATACATTTACACCAACTCAATGACGTATATAACCCAGACCGAAGATTCTCCCGAAACGCGTAACCAAAATCTAGGTGCCCAAAAAGCGTATTATAATTAGCATACGCACTTCATCTACATAGTTTTGGTCACACACCATATTTGTTACGTATCGTCCGTTTTGGAAAGTCCTTATGCATATTTATGAGACACGCGAGGTATTTTACGGTCGTCACACTTAGTGAGTGATCAACACCAACAACAACTGATGCCACCTGCTATCTCACGGACTAAAATATCTCTTTTCCTAAGCACAATTAACAGGGTCATCGGGAGACTTTTTGTGCATTCGGATCTGAATCTTTTTAGAAGTCATAAGTTTTCTTTTATCGATTGGTTTTCGCATAATATTGCATGAAAAATCGGCCGATCAGACATGGAACACTGGGGAAAATGCCAACCTGGTAACCATATCGCGTGACGCACAGATTTTTATATGCGTGTTGCTTGCGCCTCAACATGACGACACGCGCGTCCTTACGCAGCAACAACCATGGCTCGCTGTGTGTGAGAGAACGGTTACGGGCTTGGGCAATTCCATAATACCAACTGCGATCTCCTCTTGGTTTATTTATTCCAGCCTCTATGCCACGACATTAATATATTTTTTTTCGTATACAATGACTTGCTAGTTCATTATGTTTCACCCTCATATTATTTTAAACCACTTTTTTTAAACGCATATTACAGATGCAAAATGTAGATTTTTTCTAAGCAATATTCTGCACAACTGAGGAATGGGTGCTTAAAATAGAGACCGCTATATTACAATTATTTGGCATAACATTAGTAATTAGTATTCTTGTTTAAAAAATATGTTCAGCATAATTCCAGTGTGTTGTGAGAAATGGGGAAATAAATAGATCCACGGGGGACACAAGATGAAGAGAGTGACCCTAAGTTTGCCAAGGGCTTTTATGTGTTGGAGATGCGAGAACGGTGCTGGAGGGATGGTGGAAAGGAGGAAAGGTTGTGTGTTGAGGTGGAATCTGTGAAGGAGTTCGCGTACCTGGGGACAGGTTTAGTGGGGGCGGGGATGCGAGTGGTTGTGACAGCTAGAGTGAGGTAATGGTGGGTGAAGTTGGAGGTGTTTGCAAGGGAAAACATACCCTTTGAAGATGAAATGGTATGGTGTATAAGCAAGTGTGTGAGATCATGATGCTGTATGGACGTGAGACATGGTGTCTGAGCTAAAATAAGATGGGGATTCTGAGAAGGCAGAGAGAGCAATGATGAGAGCGATGTGTGGTGTGCAAGTGATGGATAGGATAAGCTGAGGACTTGATACGGCTGTTGGGCTTGGAAGAAGCGATGGACCGTTTGGCATAAGGCGAATAGTGTACGTTGGTATGGGCCACTGCTGAGGAAGATACGGGCATGTTTTAACAAGGGCTTTTGAGTTTGAGGTGGGCAGTTTGAAGAGGAGAGTGCATCCAAAAGGCTTCCAAAGAAGACTTGCAGCTGCAAGTAGGAGGAGAATAGGAGGGTTGGGTTTGAGAATGGAGAAGCATTGAATCGGGTGAAGTGGAAGGGGAGTAAGGGCGGTTGCTGCGCGTGTGAGGTGAATCCGTCCACCCCCGTTTACGGGACAAAACCGTATTAAAACTTGGATTTACTACACTACTACTGTTATTAGAAGCAGTTTATATTTTGGCAGTAGATTTATAAACTATTTGTTCATGAGAGGCTATTGCAGGCAATTTGACAATTCATATTATTGACAAGCTTTTAACATAAATTTAAAAAAAAAGTACCTCAAAATATTTTTCTCTCAAGGTTATATTCTTAAGTGTTAACACTTAACGCAAGCTAAAAAAACGTTAGTGCCCGGCCCCATGGGTTGCATAGAAACCCAACTCAGATAACTACTTTCCCTTGGGAGTTTGATCACGAAACGTAACCCAAGTATTTGGGGTCCGTAAGAACCACATACCGATAATAAAATTAAAATCCGAAAATAATGACCTTTAACCTATGTCCAATGAAATTGTCATTTCCGCCGTGGTTCGCACATGTCCATCCTCAGGAACTCCGATATAATATTTCGAACCAAAATTGATTTTTTTGTACTCTAGACTAACTAACTTCAAATACTGAATTATAGCGCATAATACCCAAAATATACCAACTGGTTTTTTCTCCGAAAATTCAAATTCACCTTAGTCTTTCCCTTTCCATTAAAATGCTATTAGCAAGGGTGGCAATTTCCCCCCTTTTCCCCCCTAAAGTTTTTCTTGCCCCCCCCCCCCGGCCGAAAGAAAAATGAGGGATTTGTGGCAAAATTCGGCGAATTTGGGGCCAAAAAATCACCAAATTGTTGACAAAATCACAATTTGGGGCCAAAATTGTTTAAAATCCCAAATGTTGATATTTTGCCCCCCCACGAATTTCCTTTTCTTTTGCCCCCCCCCCCCAATTTTCACTCTGCCCGCCCGTTCCCCCCCCCCAAAAACGGGGTCTGGTGCCGCCATGTGTTCAAGGTCACTTGTTCCCCAGTGTGCTTCCAACTGTGACAAACATCCCGACTGGGATGAATATCCCGTTTAGGTATATATCCTTTTTGACGGTTAGCCGGAAAAACCTGAAGGTCTAGCTCGACAGCAGGCGACGCGACACAGGTGTCCGTGAAGTGTGATTGTACAGCGATCTTGCACTTTCCGACAAAAAATCACGATACATTTTTCTTCTTTTATTAATGTCCTTCGTTTCGACTTTGCTGAAGGACTGCCACTGGTATTTCTTTTATAAGAGCCTTCAGTTTCTACTTCAGTAACTTTGACAAAATATCATATCAAATTCCGCAGCTCGATGGGAAGTCTTTGCCTACACTGACAGATCGAATCTGTGATGTCAGTGGGATATAATCCTCTGACACAGACGATAGGTAATTGCATTGCTTTTAAAAGCTGTTACTCACAAATTACATACCTGATTGTACCTGGTTTTTTATGGACTTGTTTCCCTTCTTCAAAATCGTGTCATTATTACCAAATCACGTAGACACAATTGTTGACGTCCAAAACATCACTAAGATTTCACAAATTGAAAGCTCGTAATTGAAAAAAAGAAGAAAACTGGTTTGTTTCACTACTTCAGAGTCTGAATGTTTGTTGATAAACACGTAACACAAATGACCCGAGGTCATTTTACCATTCTCTGCTATTGGGAAATCATTATGCCACTTACACTTCAACCAATTGGTGAAATAATAGAATTGTACCATCAGTCTGATCAGAAAGGCCCGTGAAATTTGCAAATGGTTAATACGCATTCATATTTTATTATTTTTCAAATTAAAATGTTGTTTTAAGAATAGATAAGTAAGAATATTTGTTATTCTGCGTAGAGTTTGTGAAGCAGCCCATTTCGTTGAAGCCATTGATTTAACCAAGTTCACTGGTCTGCGCGAAGTATACCGATATGCCTTGGAAATATCCTTGCCAAACTTGTATGTCGAGTGCTTTCCGTATGTTGGTAACGGGAACATGAATTTCGGGAGATGTGCATCATGAAAACTGGAATTAATTAAAACTACTTTAATGAGAATTGGCAACACCCTAGGGGGAACAAGACCTCACAACAACTATAACATAATTATTTTTTTAATTTGTCATAGTGTTGTGTTGAGTGTCTGTTTTCCCCCTAGGGTAGGTATGCCCAACTGGTTGCTACTTGAGGGCGCTATACACCCCCAAAAGTTGTGACCCAATTAAAAAGGCCTTGAAAAAAGGTGCTTCTGTCAATGTTGTTTATGCTAAAATATTGTATTTTAATATTTCTACAATGTCTCTATTATCAAATCCAACTGCAGATTTCACCCCCCCTAAGCGCTTTTTTGTAATAGGCAAACAATTAACATCCTGGAGCTTAAAAGCTGCTCATGTTTTCTTTCCCATAGCCATATGCCATGGTGGTCACAATTTTTTAAGCAAATCCAGTGGCCGAACATTTGCTCATAACTTGGCATAGTTACAACCATATTTCAAGGTTGACCACTCATTTTTTAGCTGGAACAATTATCTTTCAAATTAAATTATTTTCAACTAAAAAATCCAACTTCAAATAAATTGTGATATCACCTACCTAGGGTGTTGCAATTCTCATTAAAGTAGTTTTTTAGATTTTTGCCATTGTTTGTGAAGTGCAGTTGTATCCTTTTGGAGCCACCTTAGGTGCCCTTGCTTGTCAGTTGGGTCTGGGTTTTTTTTATCTTTTGCATGAAACATGGATTAGTCCTCCCTGTATAAAAAATAGTTTGACATGACCTTATACGTCCCTTTATATTATTTATACACTTAAGTTTGACCACATCGCCGGGTGGACGAATATGTTTGGCAAATCCATGAAAATTTGCCGTTTATGGAGATTTACATCAACACTGGTAGGTATTTGAAATTAGTTTCATTAACCTGTTAAACCATGCTTGGGGCTAAACACTAATGAATAACGAATTTGAAAGGGTTTTAGAGCACGATAAAATTTGTAATAAGGAAAGTAACACGACTTTAAAAGCAAGTGCAATTACCTATCGTCCTGTGGTAGTAGAGGAGTACACTCCTACCACAGATTCGATCTGTGTAGTCTTGCCCTTGCCTGCTAGCGGCTTCCACTGCGTCGTGCACACTCATATTACGTTGCATGACATGTAACTCATCTGCTGATGGCAATATATGTAATGGCATACACTGTTCACTGTAGGGGGATAGATTACTATATGCAGTATTTTTAGGGGAATCCTTCTCTAGTCAGATAAAGGTTGGGGGTTAGACTAGCATAGTAAAGCCTAAAGTAAAGCCTAGAACTTCTCTTCTAGCATGTCTAGTCTACCGTGGAATGTGAGGAACGTTTTTATTTGGGCGTACTCGCCGGTAGAAGCACTTCCCGTTTACAATACCAACATTAGCAGTGTAAATGCATAGGCTCTAAAGAAAAAAAGGTTTCACAATATTCATGCTAATCAAAGTTGTTTCATATTACCACGCTCCAACAGGCACACACTTACCTGCAGCCTCTGGGCTAGAATTTTGGCGAGAATCGATTCCCGCAAAGATTCTCGTAAACTGAATTGCATTAATCATGTTGATTCTCGTAAACTTTAGAACTTAACACATTAGTGAATTAGATGATTCCCGTTCCCGCAAAATTTGTTTTGGTGAATCATGACTGATTCTCGCACACAGCGACGAATTTCAACCTGACCTGAGTTATAAGGTCTTTTATCATAATAGTTGCATAAAAATTTCATAATTAGTACTTCTGGGTACAAAATTCAGGGGAATCCTTGCATATATACTTGTATAAGTTCTACAACCGTGAACAACAGCAGCAATACAGCGCCATTACCAGGGACCGTAGCCAGGGGGGTGCGGCTGGGTGCAACGAACCCCCCAAACATGCAAGTCTGCTTATGATGTGAAGGTCCGGCTTTATGATGTTGAAGGTCCGTCTTTGGTATGTTAAAGTTTGCCGCCTCTCTAAATCTGTTGTTTCAAGGCTGTGTGGAGCATGGTATATATACTGAATAATGAGCGGTTTATACGATTGTATTACACATGGGTTTACTGTTTTCTCAACGCTTCAGTTAAGCTTGAAGATTAGGCAGGCTGTATTATGTCGTAACCCATATCCTAAATCTACACTCAACGCGTCCGCGGTGTGCGTGCATTTATTTGCATATGCATACCGCTGCACTTGACATAGTAACAAGGCATCCTAGGCTATAATAGGAGTGGGCTATATATGGAGAGCAAAATTACTTTTTTGGTTATTTTCATTAGCTAAGGGCTGGGTTTCTTTGTATTCTGTTAAACCTATTCTGAACATGAATGATAAAATTTTTTACGCTCTGGGTCCAGGGAGGCAGCCCAAGAAATCCCAATTCAGCCTCGCCATTGGTTTACATGTAAAAAATAGTTTGACATGACCTTATACGTCCCTTTATATTATTTATACACTTAAGTTTGACCACATCGCCGGGTGGACGAATATGTTTGGCAAATCCATGAAAATTTGCCGTTTATGGAGATTTACATCAACACTGGTAGGTATTTGAAATTAGTTTCATTAACCTGTTAAACCATGCTTGGGGCTAAACACTAATGAATAACGAATTTGAAAGGGTTTTAGAGCACGATAAAATTTGTAATAAGGAAAGTAACACGACTTTAAAAGCAAGTGCAATTACCTATCGTCCTGTGGTAGTAGAGGAGTACACTCCTACCACAGATTCGATCTGTGTAGTCTTGCCCTTGCCTGCTAGCGGCTTCCACTGCGTCGTGCACACTCATATTACGTTGCATGACATGTAACTCATCTGCTGATGGCAATATATGTAATGGCATACACTGTTCACTGTAGGGGGATAGATTACTATATGCAGTATTTTTAGGGGAATCCTTCTCTAGTCAGATAAAGGTTGGGGGTTAGACTAGCATAGTAAAGCCTAAAGTAAAGCCTAGAACTTCTCTTCTAGCATGTCTAGTCTACCGTGGAATGTGAGGAACGTTTTTATTTGGGCGTACTCGCCGGTAGAAGCACTTCCCGTTTACAATACCAACATTAGCAGTGTAAATGCATAGGCTCTAAAGAAAAAAAGGTTTCACAATATTCATGCTAATCAAAGTTGTTTCATATTACCACGCTCCAACAGGCACACACTTACCTGCAGCCTCTGGGCTAGAATTTTGGCGAGAATCGATTCCCGCAAAGATTCTCGTAAACTGAATTGCATTAATCATGTTGATTCTCGTAAACTTTAGAACTTAACACATTAGTGAATTAGATGATTCCCGTTCCCGCAAAATTTGTTTTGGTGAATCATGACTGATTCTCGCACACAGCGACGAATTTCAACCCCTGACCGAGTTAGAAGGTCTTTTATCATAATAGTTTGCATAAAATTCAAATTAGTACTTCTGAGGTTACAATTCAGGGGAAACCTTGATACAATATGTATAGTTCTACAACAGTGACAACAGCAGCAATACTAGCGCCATTACCAGGGCGTAGCGGGGGTGCGGGTGGGTGCAACGCACCCCCCCCAAAAATGAAAAGTCTGTTTATATGTTTAAGGTCCGCTTATGATGTTGAAGGTCCTCTTTGTAATGTTAAAGTTGCCGCCTGTCGAAATTTTTGTTTCAGGCTTGGGGAGCATGGGTATTTCATGAATAATGAGCGTTAATATATTGGTTATTACACCTGGTTTACTAGTGTTTCTCAACGCTTGCAGGTTAGAGTGAAGATTATTCAGGCTATAATGTCCCTGGACCATATCCTGAAATCTTCACTAACGCGTCGCTGTCGTGCATTGATTGCATCTTCCCAGCGCACTGTTACCTAGTAACAAGGCATCCTAGGCTATAATCGGAGTGGCTATATATGGAGAGCAATACTTTTTTGGTATTTCATTAGGGCGGGGTTCTTTGTATTCGGTTAAACCTATCTGAACATGAAATGATAAAAGTTGTTTACCTCTGGGTCCAGGGGAGGGCACCACGAATCCCGCATTTCAGACGTCCCATTTGGTTCACCACATGTAAAAGCGAATCTTGACGAAAAATTCTGATTTTTTTATATGTTGTCAAGGATATTTTTCTTATTCCAAAACCGTTGGAGTTGAAGAAATCACTCCACTGGAAAGGTTATTTCTTGATTTTGTTTTTGTATGAATACAACGAGCTGAGTCGTATGTGGTCATGGGCGTACGCATTACCGACCCACCTCAAAGCCCCCAAATTGGTTTGTGGTTTGCAACTCTGTATTGCGGTAATTTCTTTTGACATTTTGTGAGTTGCTATAATGATGAGGCTTGGCCGCCACCGCCTTGCTCTTGTCCAAAAAAAAAGTGTGCACCCCTCTTGGTTTCATTCTGTAATTTTGTGGTTGAAGTGGAGTTGATCAGAAAATCCCTCTAATTCCTCTTTTCACAGGTTATTTTGTACGCTTTTGATGTCTAATTAAATGGCGATCACTCAATAGGAGCTGATTTGGAAAGTTGCATGAAAATTATACATTTGCGTTTTCTTAAAAATTTATGTTTGAGTCCAAATTTAGCGTGAGGACGCTTTTCACAATTTTTCGCTTATGCTTTCTCATTTGCTGTTTTGAAGTTTACAGCCGTGAATGTAACCCCAATTGATCCAGCTCAAGAAATTTTAGTATTTCTTACATGTAAGTTTGGTCTGCAGTGCTCATTTCAACTTCATTTTGAATGCTCCCCTTCAATGTACGTCAAGAAAGTGCATTGACCCCTGTACATTTGAATAGGAGCATTGGAGGACATTCAATGATGCTATAAGTCAAACTAAATGAGAACCAATAAACAGTGCAATGCCCAATTTTCATGCAACTTTCAAAATTAGCTATCTGCTGATCTACATATAATTAACATCAAAAAGCAATTCCAAAATACTGGAAAAGAGTTAAGGGATTTTCTGCTCAAATCCACTCCCCCCACAAATTAAAGGACATGATAAAGAGGTTGCGGCACACTATTTTTCTTGGACCCGATTAAAAAATTTGTCATTTCACGTCGAGATAGGTAGAATAGAATACAAAGAAACCCAGCCAAATGAAAAGCAAAAATGACCATTATAACCCACTCCTACTAGTATAGTAGTACTGTAAATACGTTGCTATTGGCCAATTCAGCAGACGTCAATTGAACTTTAGCGTGCTGCAAAATCAGGGGAAAAATCTTGCATTATATAATTGTATAGTTCTACAACAGTGACAACAGCAGCAATACTAGCGCCATTACCAGGGCCGTCGTGCCAGGGGGGTGCCCGGTGGGTGCAACGCACCCCCCCAAAAACTACAAGGTCTGCTTTATGATGTTGTGAAGTTCCGCTTTAATGATGTTGAAGGACGCTTTGTAATGTTAAAGTTTTGCCGCCTCTCTAATTCGGTTGATTTCAGGCTTGGGAGCAGGTATATTAAGAATAATGACAGCGGGTTAATACTAGTTGTTATACACATGGTTACTGTTTCTCAACGCTTCGAAGGTTTAGAGTGAAGAATTAGCAGGTTAGTATGTCTGGAACCATATCCTGAAATCTCACTCAAAGCGTCGGTTGTGCGTGCATGGATTGTATGCACAGCCTGCACCTTTACCTAGTAACCAAGGAATCCTACAGGCTAGTAATAGGAGTGGGCTATATCATGGAGAGCAAAATTACTTTTTTGTTATTTTAAGTAGAGCTGGGTTTACTTTGTATCTGTTAAACCATCTGAACATGAAATGATAAAATTTTTTACCTATGGTCCAGGGGAGGGGCAGCCCAAGAAAATCCAAATTTCAGACGTCGCCCATTGGTTTTAACATGTAAAAGCGAATCTTGACGAAAAATTCTGATTTTTGATATGTTGTCAAGGAATAATTTCTTATTACCAAAAAACCGTTGGAGTTGAAGAATCAACTCCATGGAAAGGTTATTCTGATTTTTTTGTTATGAATAAAAAACGAGGATGAGGTCGTATGTGGGTCATGGGAATACCATGACCGACCCACATCAAAGCACCCAAATTGGTTTGTGGTTTGCCACTACATATTGCTCTAATTTCCTTTTGACATTGTTTGGTGAGAGTTGCTATAATGAATGAGCTTGGCCGCAACGCAATGCTGATGGTCCAAAAAAAAAGTGTGCCGCGCCATATTGTGTAATTGTCCTGTCACTGTTGTTGGTTGAAGTGGATTTGTAGCAGGAAATCCCTCTAATTACTCTTTTCACAGGATTTTGTAAGGCTTGTGATGTCTAATATATGCAAGATCAGCTCAAGAAGCTGATTTGAAAGTTGCATGAAAATTAGACATTGCGTTTTCTTAAAAATTGATGGTTTTAAGCCAAATTTAGCGTTGAGGACGCTTCACAATTTTTCGCTTTTATGCTTTCTCATTTGCTGCTTTAAAGTTTACGCAGTGAGGTAACCCAAATTTGACCAGCTAAAGAAATTTGAGTACTTTTATTACATGTAGTTGGTTTTTGCAGTGCTCATTCAACTTTCATTTGAATGCTCCCATTCAAATTACGTAAAGAAAGTGGCATGACCCCTGTAATGTGAATAGGATCATGTGAGGAACATTCAATGACCGTGGCTATAGGCAAACTAAATGAGAAACCAAATAAAATGCAATGTCCAATTTTCAGCCAACTTTCAAACATAGCTTAATTCTGAGCTGATATACATATAATTAGACATCAAAAGCATTACATTAATACCTGTGAAAAGAGTAAGGGATTTTCTGCTCAAATATCCACTCCCACACACAAAATTAAAGGACATGATAAAAGAGGTTGCCTGCACACTTTTTTTTTTTCTTGGACCCGAAGAGGTAAAAAATTTGTCATTTCACGTCGAGATAGGTATAATAGAATACAAAGAACCCAGCCCAAATGAAAAGCAAAAATGAACCAATGATAACCCACTCCTACTTAGTATAGTGAATGTAAATACGTTGCCGGATTGGCCAATTCAGCAGACGTCAGAACTTTAGCGTGCTGCATGCTAGGCGCAAATACTACTCGCTGTGATTGGTGCCGGGCAAGGCATCAATTTGATGCCAGACAAATAGTCTTTAGAAGCTAAGTGGAGGGAGTTTCTAAACAGTCAACTGTGGAAGACGATGGAAAATCAACAACGACATCTCCCAATACTACTTGCATGGTCACAAGTTCCATTTCTTTATATTACTAGCCCGAGGTTGCTATGGCTGTTTCCGCTACGATAGCCCCGACTATCTCCTCTCCCAAAGCCAGAGAGCGGCAGTTCATTCAAATACCGGGGTCCACTGTGCCGCCGTATGTGCCACATAAGTAAAGAAATGTTGTATAATTACAAACTCTTGACACAAAATCCTTGCATATATGAAAACTTTGATGTTTTAGCATCCCTATAGCTCGATTTTAAAAATACAAACGGGGCACAGCTCATGCTTACACATCCGTGAAATGTTGACTACTAAAAAGCACAAAATGAGCCGAAAATTTGAAAAATTAATAGCTAAACACAGTCGTCTCCCACTTCCGGTTGTATGTTCGTAATTTATTGGTAATTCAGCGAAAATAAGCGTGCTAGGGCCAATTCTAAAAAAATAAACGGGAACATTCCAGGGGGTGAATGCTATGTTAAATTGGGATTTTTACGGTTAAGAAATCAACGTTTCAAAATCAGAAGCACAATAATGGGACCAGTAACCTACCACAAGGGGGGGGGGGGGGGGAAAAATTTCTTTAATGGTAATGTTACTAGTTAAACTTTTCCATAGGCACCCTACTTCAATTTAGGTGAAAAAATAAAGTTTTCCGTTAATTATTTCCACGATACGTTATTAGTTTGAGAATACCATTGGCGTATATAGGACAGTGTAAACATTTTTTAAAATTGGCACAAAGTATTGCAGATTGGGTTCTCTACTATGGCTTTTAATACTACAAATAGCAGCAGGGTTGTTACCCATGGTTAAAATAATAGGTAATTATTTACCATTCTGTAAACACAACATAACAATATTCTAAGTGATAGGTCAAGGACGGATACATGCGAAATGAATGGTAACATAGCACTCCTCGCCCGTGTGAACTTTTAACCAATTATCTGTAGCTAGCCACGTGAAAAAACTGCAATATTTGGTACCTGCTATAAGATGCACAATTATATCATAACATTAGCACCATTGCCATCATCCAAAAAGAATAATAATTCAAGCAGGGGCTCCATCCAAAGTCGTCACGATTAAAAATTTCCGTCAAATAATTAGTAACGTTGGCGTAATATGACGAGCGACCATTGGATGCCGCCAGGCAGCGCTCCGGCTAGGGGGGATTTTTATTTGTAGCAATTGTTGAAACGCTCTTGCTTGATCATAGGATCGTGCAAAGTATGGGGGAAAGTGTTAAACAATCTTAAAAATGCAATAGCAAAATGGCAGAAATGTTGTGAAAATGTATGCTAAACAAGCTATCGCGAATCCTGGCGCCATGCATGTACCCACTGAGACAACATCGTGCACGCGCGCGCGTAATCTATACAGTATATGTATCCATGCATGATCATCGATCGTGAAGACAAAACAAGAAACAATTACATCGAATTTTTACACACACGCTCAGGTTTCATGGCCCATAGACTGCACCCTTCTGTGCTATTGTTAATTGAATATTATTGACGGAATGAGTTAGGTACCAGATATAAAAAAAGTAAACAGACATATCTTATCGTTTCGCACTGCGTTACATGATGACCACCAGCCATGTGGAAAATTGATAGATGTTGATCGAGCTCGGATTGGCTGTTTGTTCCCGCGAGTTTTGAAAAATGCTATGGTTATGCAAAAATATTGACGGGAAGGGAACAATAGCAAAAAAAAAAGTATGTCATGTCTTATTTATGCATACCAAAAACGCGATTTGTCATATTTTTTTGTTTTAAGGTTATCCATTGAATGTCCCTTTACAGAAAACAATAAAGGCAAACTGGATAAACTTATGAGTGTATCCCAAGTGGCTAAAAATATTGCTATTGTTACATGGGTAATGAGGATGACAGTTAACAATAGCACTGTCTGTTTGCGCCCTCCAGAAAACCAATGATAGACTTTTGCTCCAAAAATTATGTAAATCGGACCAATATGTATTAAACATGTTATGTAATCAACAATAATGGAATTCCTTTAAAAAGATGCTTGAGAACATTTTTAGAAACGTCATTTTGAATGGTAGATTTTTCCGTCAAAATTGACGGAATATTAAAGTAAAGTTTATGAAAAATTGTCAAAGTGTTTGACGAACCCATTCAAATATATCTTCAATATATGTATACAGATATAAAACATAGTAACACATAATGGCCTAGTCAGGCGCAAGCGACTATGGATAAAGCGCCACATTGAGTCACAGGAAGGTGAAACAGCGACGTTGGGGCTGAAGAGGCAATCCTAGAGTGGCAGTCCTTGCCAAAGGTGCTACATATATGGGATGTCACAGCTGGACTATCCAAGGATTGTTGCAGCTTTCTTTTAGCTCGCTTGCTCTCAAACTGTGATGATCTTAGTTCTACAAGCTAAAGGTGGTTGAATCATGTTCTCCGCCCAAAGTTGACGAGTCAGCAAGTTCTCCCAGCACCCAAGGTCGATGTTCAGGGTACACCATATCACGTTACAAATATTCCTTCTAGCGGAGCATGGGGCGACCAACTTTCCTCTTGCCAGATGTAAGCTCAGTACATGTATCTTTCGGTAGTCGGCCATCCTCCATTCGAGGGACATGGCCCAGCCATCGGAGTCTGCGTTGTTTGAGAAATGTATAGATGGTGGGGAGTCCAATTAGAGTCAGGAGCTCTATGAAATTGGCACCATGTCCTTCCAATGGACACCCAGAATGCGTTCTAATAAATGCACAGATGGAAAGTGTGAGTTTCTACTCATGCCTAGAGTATGTATTCCATGTCTCACTACCATCCAGTAATGTGCTGATGATGCAGGCGTTGTAAATGCCTGCCTTGTCCTTAATGGAAGCCTCGGATTTTCCCACACTGCGTTGTAAGCCGGGCAAAGAGTAGCTGCAGCTTTACCCAATTGCGTTCGCGAGATCTGCATTCGAGAGGACGACTGGCACTTTATGATGGTGGACACTAGGTAGGTGAAGTCCTGAAAAACCGCAAGTGTGTAATTGTCGATTGTTGATGACAGGTGGTTCTGGAGCATCTTGGGCAAGGATCGACATTAGTCTTCTTCAAAATGATGACAAGTACGAAGTTCCGTACAGGCCTGTGGGAAGCGATCTATGAGCAGCTGAAGTTCCTGCTGGGAATGTGAAGTAATGGCAAGCATCAGCAGGCAACAAAATGTCACGAATAACTATCTGCCGAAACCTTTGTCCTTAGCTCTAAGCGTGCGGATTGAAGAGCGACACCATCAGACCTGGTGTGCATGTTAGATGCCTTCTGTGGCTATACCGAATGCTAGCTTCAGAAGTATGAAAAGAATATCCAAAAGAGCGTTGGGGCCAGAACCATCCTTGCTTAACACCACTGCGAATGTCAAACGGCTATGATAGGCTGCAGTTCAAACTGTACCGTTGCTTTTCTTCAGTGTGGAAATATCTGATGTCCAGAAGCATTGGTGACAGCAATCTTTGGGAGGATTGGAACAGTACTTCCTGCTAACCAGTTCAAAGGCTTTGGTCAGGTATATGAAAGCAAGTAGAGTGGGTCTGTTGTTCTCGGCACTTCTCCTGTAGTTGGCGTATGGAGAAGATAATATCGATCGTAGATCTACCAGCACGAATCCGACTGAGACTCAGGATACACCCTTTTCAGCCAGGACGTGAAGACGCATCAACCCGCAACACGGGCAAAAAACTTTGCCGCCAAATACTTAAGGAGGGAAATACCCCTGTAATTGGCAATCACTTTTTCACATTTGTTCTTGTAGAGGGTGATGATCTTGAGTCGCGCATGTCTGTGTTGGCTTACAGATCCTTCTCCCAGCATTGACAGAGAACTACATGTAGTGGATGAAGCAGAGGAGCTTCACCCACTACAGTTTATGAAAAAATTGTCTCACAAAATGTTTGAGAACCCATTCAAATATCTCAATATATGGTATACAGGTCATTCTATAAACATCATTAAACACTAAGAAATTAGGGAATTCAGTAATTTAGTAAAAATATGTGACATTAAGAAAAAAAATTGCTAATGTAATGGTAAACATTCTTGTTGCTTTCTGTCAGTATTATATATAATATTTTAATTTAGGAACACACAAAGGTAAAGGTTTTCAATAAGGGCGTTTTTGTATGATTCTGTTATTTGCTTATTCCGAAGCGGATCCGTTGCGCACCACCCCGGCTTTTAAATGCACTATTAAACGGAGCTTGTAGAGGTAGGTACGGACGACGTGCAACACTACGTGAATGAGCTATTGTTTACATGACTCGATCTTTTAACTTTTGAATATATGCTATCAAACTTAACTATAAATCACATTAAATGTGATATTAATAGACCAAATACACCACAAAAGTGACCAAGGAGCAAGATTGAAGCTCAAAATCAGAAGAAAAAAAAAAACGATTAAAGCCTTTTTTTTTGGCACTTGTACATTGGTCGCTGCTAGTTGTGTTGACATAGACCACAGCCAGAAGGTTTTGATCTAACGAACGAAGGGTACCAATATTCTGAACACGTGAAAATTCAGAAGCAAAATATAACTTTGTTAAAATGAAGTCTGACGGAGGCCCGCTGCCATGACGTTGTTGTAGCCCTGGGGAGGGGTAAGTTACTATTGGTGTTCAAATGTATGAACTGCTCAAAATCTAATTCAATATAGCAGGAAGCGGACATCCGGGCATTTGGCAAGAATATGTTTAGCAACAATGTGCGTAAAAACAAATCATAAACGCACTGAAAGTGTAGTGTCGCACGATGTGCAGTGGTTGTACTTTTTGATTTTGCACACTTTGTTTTCACCGTGATACGGGGATTCCCTGGGCTTTCCCTGGTTTGTTTTCACCGCGGTGAAGCAATGTGACGTCAGTCCGCTTTCGGCCATAGCTCAAATGGTAACCAGGAGTAAAAAAGTCAATTGGGTCACATGCGTGTGGTGCTTCTTTTCCAAGATAATTTGGGAAAATAGGCTAACGGTCATTTGTTTATACAGAAAGGTCAGCGTTTGTAATACCAAGATTTCTTTGTAAAAAAAAATAAATAAATTATTTAATGATACTGATTCAAAAAATATTGCGTTTTATTTTCCTTCTAGGGTTGGTTCCTTTAATAGGGACGGGGTATAATAATGTCCCCATCCCCCCATAGAGGCCTCAGGGAAATTTGTACCCCTTCCACTTTTTGATTTTGCGCACTTTGTTTTCACTGTGAAACAGCCTACAGGGTTTCCCTGGACTTTCCCTGGTTTGTTTTCACCGCGGTGAAGCGATGTGATGTCAGTCTGCTCCCGGCCATAGCTCAAATTATTCCTTAGGTAACCAGGAGTAAAAAAGTCAAGTGGGTCACATGCGTGTGGTGCTTCCTTTCCAAGATAATTTGGGAAAATAGGCTAAAGATCATTGGTTAAACTTATTCAAGAAAGTTCATGTTTGTAATACCAAGATTTCTTTGTAAAAAAAATTCAAAACAATTATTTAAAGATACCTATTCAAATAAATGTTTTTTATTTTGCCTTTCGGTGGTTCCTTTAATAGGGAGGGGTATAACGACCCCCATCCCCAGAGTATTAAGGAAATTTTGTAACCCTTCCATTATAACCAAGAAGAAGCCAAAAGTGCAAAAGCATTTCATTAGTAGGGATCAGTATCATTAAAACTAAAAAAAAACAAAATTACAAAAGTGAAATATCAATTTAACGTAATTATGTTTGTCTGGTAAAAATGTTTGATTTATAAGTACCATGGTGATACAATATGACACAAGTGTGTTGAGTTGTCTCTTAAATTCTAATACGTTACCTTTATAATTTGTTTGGCAGGCAATTTTGCAGTCAGGGACATGCACAGGATTTACTTTTGGGGTTCATCCTTCATGTAAGACTTCATGGAATTAGCCTAGCATGAAATCTTCTGTAAGAGGATCAAAGGATTACAAGGATTGTACAGCTTTATTCTGTAAAAGAGTCTTTACTCTAGTCTAACTCATGAATATCTTACACCAAGGACACGCCACTTTTGGGGGACACATGACTTTGTAAAAGTTGCAAAAGTGAACCTACCCCCTAAAGTGGTCCTTTTTTGGACTTATTGAACATCTTATCACCCAAAAGTTTTTCTTAATTTTGAACTTATTTATAATAATTGACAAAAAATGGACCCTTTGCCCTTTTGTGGAATTTGGTGGACCATGGGAGGTCAAAGGCCCCTGTGTGCAGGCATGTATACAGTACATTAACACCATAGTTATATCTGTTGCAATTTGCTGTGGATCAATCATAAAATTAATGGACTACAGAGGATGCAGCACAATGCATCCCACCCATGAATGTATCATCTGCCTCTTTGCTAATACTAGTAACTCCAAATTGCTGTATTAGAGACAACTCATTTTCTTCATCATATCACTTACAGTTTCATCATGTCTTATATCCGAGTAAAATTGAGACATTGTTTTATTTCATTTTATTCTGTTTATTAACTTGAACATCTTGTTTTCACTTATATTCACAGGGTACTGACAAGAACAAAGTTCTAAATCTTGACAGCATCTAAGATGTCACATTTAAGCAAGGCCATAGATTCTTTACCAGGCCCTAGCTCACAGCAGCCTCATCCCCAGCGCCGTCACCGCCTCAAGCCAATACTTTACCCAACGGGATGCCTTTCACTAACCCTATTGCTTTTCCCAACCCTGACAACTGCACCCACCCACACCCACAAATGTCCCCAATTCTAGCACTTTCCCCTATCCTTATAATAACCCTAATACTTTGCCCAACCCTAACACTTGCCAACCCTAACACTTTGCCCAACCCTAACACTTTGCCCACACTAACACTTTTTTTTTTTTTTTTTTTTGCCCCACCTAACACTTTTCCCAATCCCTAATACTTCGCCCAACCCTAATACTTCGCCCAACCCTAACACTTTGCCCAACCCTAGTATGTGCCCAATACTGTGTCCAATCCTGTGCCTGACCCCGCTTTCCCAACCCTTTTCCTGACCCCCCTTCCCCCCAAAACACTCTGCCCGACCCTCTTCCGCAATCCAACACTGTGCCCAACCCCAGCACTTTGCCCAGCCCCGATGTTTTACCCACCCCTTAATCGTCCTTAGTGGAAAGCTAGCAGGAAACATTAGGCGTAGTAACAAGAACAGAAAACCATGGGCTACACCAGAAAGAAGTGCGAGTGTCCAGTGTCGACTTCACAGCCGCTGTAGGAAATATTACCAAAGCTATGTCAGCTTCAACTTCAGATTTCAAATGAAACTAAGTGATTTGTCCAAAAGAGTATTCTATAGGGGAATTAGAAAGGCATACCCACAGACCGATGAGATCAAACAACGAGATTGCAAGAATTCTGTACAATGAGGATTTCCCAGATTAGGCTCAAAGAAAAGTTTCAAAAGTAATCTGTCTGGGCAGCGATAGAGCAGAAGTGGCGTTGGGAGATCATAGTATTTGTGAGACACTGATACCAGGTAGTCCAGTGCACAATTTGGTCGCCAATAAAAATGCTGGAATTGCTCAGAATGTTATGAGGTAACTCGACCGTCCCACTGAATTGCAAGAGTGATGATGTCAGAAGGTGCGAGGAGAAAGAATGCTAAAAGAATCGGAGATGGTTGCAACGCATAGATCAGAACCAGATCAGAATGATGATGCGCAAGAAGTTGTTATTTGATGAAGAGCCACAACCTGTGAAGGTGAGGTTGCGTTTCTTAGGGGGACCACGATGATAGGAAAACTAAACTCTCTTGAAGGACAATGTTGAATCTGCTTGACCAAAGTACCGGATACACTGAAAGTTCTGCAGGAGGGTTCCACTACAGAAGTCGGTGGAAGCGCCGGATCGACGCAAGAAAAGACGCAAGAAGGGAGGAACCTCAAGGAAAAAGAGGAAGAGCCAAGAACGACAGCTGGAAAAGAAAGTCATGACACTATGCTTTGAGGCTTACCAATAAAGCGGTAGTGAACGGATTTTTGACGGGTGGAAATGCAAACAAAATTTCAGCAGAAGAGATTAACCAGCAAGGAGTTGAAGCAGAGAGTTCCGAGGAAGACTGAAATTGTCGCCTTACATACCATCGTTGTCAGAGAATATTAGAAGAGGATGCTCTTAAATTGATCAAGAACAAACTTGGCAAATCCTAGTAGTACCCGGTAGTTGTTTTTTAAAGTATTTGCATTGAAACCAAAGTGTAATAGGAGTGGTGAAAATTATGTACAGTTTAGTGTTGTATATCAAATGCTTAAAAATTCGATATTTTTATTGCAATATCCATTTTGGGCCTACCTTTGGGCCACTTTATACTCAGTTATTATTAACCATATGTACCAATTATGTGTAGTTCCTCATAATTTGATGACCTTCTGAATCTCATTTAAATCTTAGATGTAGCTACAGTGCAACTTCATTCATACAAGAAATCTGGCCTATAAGGTTATGTGGGTAGTATTGGACATGTGTGATTATGCATATTAAGTACTCATTTTGTATAATTGTTCTGATTGGGCTAATTAAAAAACAAGGTGGCCCATGCTCTATAATATTATAACAAGTGCACAAGTCCAAGATCGGCAGAATTCTAGTTTTTTAGTTATTCTCAAACGCAAGCATATTTTACCTTGTATGGGCATCTGCTTGTGGTATTGCACGGTAAGCCAGGTTAAAGCCACAAAAACTACCAAAAAGTTATTACGTGATACTATTTTTGTTTGTTTAAAAAAGCACTCAAAGTTTCTTTCTGAATGGCCATTTTTTTTAAAAACACAAAATATTAAAAAAATATTAGAAATTATTTTGCACAATAAAACCTACCCCAATTTGTTTTTGTGGCCTTAGTGACTGTCATGGTGAGAGATGATATTTTTAAGTAAGTTGCTATACGAAAAAGCACACTAATGTACATGTATTTTTAATTGTAACTGTAGCTGTTGTGATAATAATACAAGTCTCCATGCTAATCTTAACTTTGCTAGAAACAGCCTGAAGGTGAGATTTATAGACATGTGAACTGTTGGCCTAAAGTGGTGTGTGCATGCCTATCTTTTCTCTAGTAGAGATTAAATTTTCTCTACCATAGTAGATTCTGTCATACTTGTAGTCTGTATTGGCTGCAGTGTCCATCTCCACAAACAAGTTGCTATACTGACCAGATCATTGGTCCAATTTTGATTACTCTTGCACCAAATGACCTTATTAGGTAACAATGTGTCCTGCTTCCATTTGCTCTTGTACACATTGACCTATCTACAATAAATTTATCTGTGCAAATTTCATTTCTATCTGTGCAATTTCCAAAGAACGGCCTGGAAAGATGTTATGATCACTGAAAGCAACATATTTTAGTCAAAATTTGACCATAATTTCTCCGCACACTCTGCCTCACAAGTATCTAAATTCGGATACGCATCAGAATTTGGAGTTCTGCCGGACTGCATTGAAATGGTATGATGGATTCAAATAAAATTATGGTGATGGGTCTTCATACAAAACGGAAAAAAATGTATGTTGTAATCGGGTGGTGCACCTTATATTTCATACTCGGTCAAAAGAATCATTGGCCCAAGTCGTCTAATGACCCCTTCATGACTTTTGACACCACTGGGTATATGTATGTGCCAGGGGATCTCAAGCATTTCTGAAGGTAATTGACCATAAACAAAAAAGTGCTACAATCCCAAAATAAGTTGCACAACTTGTTAGCATTGAAATGAGTAAACTGTCTTAGTGCAACATTGTTGGTATGGTATGCACTTGACTCCATGCTGGGATTGACTTTCAGTTATCACCAATTTGGGAATATCTCTGCTTCACTCCATAACTATTCAACATACAGTATGCCGGTCAGACATGCAACTGGCATGAAGTCTACATGTATTATGTAAAGGTAAAATTTAAAGAATGAATAGCTGAAGGGCCAAAAAAGATGTTATCCTGTTTGGTATGGCATGTGAAGTGAATAGAGAGTAGGATTTGGGACAAGCTTACAAAGGCATACTCCTCCATCGTGGTTGAAACTTTTGCCAGTTTTTAATTTCAGCACTTGTGATGTGTAATATTGAGATAATGTCCTAACCCACAGATGGAAATATCTAACTCACCAGGTTTTAAGTCAAAGCTAGGCTTGTTTTATATTTTACAACTGGTAGTGGTACCAATCATAAATTTGCTGGTGTTGCATAAAAAGCTGAGATTATGCTCACAGTCACAAATCACTATTTGTGAGTCAAAGCTTTAAAAGTTTTAAGAGAACTTTATTCTGTCTTTTAAAGTAAAGTCCATATCAAGTAAGAATTGGAAATGCCTTTAAGGGCCCAGAAATTTGTTTAGCAGTTTTTGCTATTTGTACGGCCCAAGGAGCTCATTTTGACCCAAAATAGTGGGATAATTGGCCTATGTGCACTACCTAAAATCACTACAGGTTATGTAAAGAATTTGGGCTTAGTGCTAATTCAAATATACTCGTAAGCTGGATTTACGGTAGCTTGTGGGGCTGCCAGGGGCTAACCCAAACTATCCATTGGCCTATGGGCTACCAGTTGAGAGCTCTTCGTCATATATTGGGATAGATATTATACCATAAAGTACAATGATTTGGTTAACAGTGCTTGTTCCGATTTTGTCTGTCGGGTTCTTTACTTGATATGAGAGTCGACACCTGTACACACCGACTACCAAGTACCATGGGTTTTTGATGCTAGTACGCGATATGCATATTGCAACACCCTATTCACTACTGTGCTAGTATTGATGGTTAACCATTAAAACGGTAGTTTTTAATCTTTATCTTGAGAAAGAAAGGATTTGAAAGCTGAAATTTCAGAACGACAATGAGAAAAATACAGCCTTTCCTCTGAATATTCAAAATTGATACTACTCTGGTTAATCAGGGGTCCCAAGGATGATCGGAACAGCACCTTTAAGTGTAATATTGTGGTGTGGTATGGTTGAAAAAATGAAAGCAAGATTGTGTGACATATTATGTTTTGGGTCGTCTTTGTTTTGTTTTTGGTTTACATTTCAACTTTTTAAAATTTTATATTATTACAAGTTAGTCTTTTTTTTAACATGGATTCAGTGATTGGAGTATGGAAAAAGGTATCATCTATAAAGACTGTCTCAAAAAAAAATTGTGCCAAGCAAAAGTGCCCTCTTTGCCCATTAGGAATACTGCTATGACATGATACATACATCAACATCAAGGGCGTAGTCTTAAGCTTTCAAATGCTGTTTGTTCTGTTCAATTTCTTGTTTTGATCTCAAGATATATATGTTTAGTTAACAATGAAAGGGTAAAATGAATAGAATGTTTTATCCAAATACAGGGTACATTACAGTTAGTAAAAGAACAAACATTTGTAGTATTAGAAATGATTTTGTTAACAACTGCTCAGATGTAATTGTATTGATCTTGAAGCTGCTCATTCATATCAGTAAGTCACATTTTCTTCAATTAACAATATTCAATAGCATTCAGAATTAAAGGATAAATAGGGGTAGAATCTTTGGATAAACTTCATCTTCCAATAGTAAAAGTTGAGCACAACTGTGATGTACCTTTTCGTTATCTAAACCTATCTCAAGATTAAAACAACGCAAATTAAACAGAACAAACAGCATTTGAAAGCTTAAATTCCACCTTGACGTTGGGGGTAAGCATGTCACAACATTTGCCAACTAATTGCAAAAGAGGGCGCTTGCAATTTTTTTTTGAGACAGGCTGTATACACAATGTACTGTATTAGTGTTCTCATTGTAGACCATTGATGGCATTGTTTGATAAAGTCAAAAATTAGCTAATCACATTATTTATCCAAATTTCCTCAAGTTTTCTTTGTCATTTACAGGGTTGTATACTTATTTAAAATAGTAAAAGATTTCCATAGCACACAGGATAGGTAAATTTGTTTTTGGATATTAGCAAGGAGAGCAGGGGTGAAGTAAGAAGTGTAAGGAGGAGAAGTAGTGCAGCACAGTTCCATTTTGTAATACACCTTATACGGTTATGAAAGACCCCTGTGAAAGTTCTTTTATGGTCACTAGCTGTAACCTTAGGGATTGCAGATGAATGGGATTCACCGATTAAACATTCCCTACAATGCACGTGCACACACACACATGCACGTGCGCGCACACACAAACTTTTAGGGATTTAGGAATTGGGACTATTTTATAGTTTAAGTGAATTAATGTGCAGTATTATTTTAATGATTGAATTTCATATAATTATAACGGGGTGCAATAATTCACTTGCCCAACTCAAGATTTATAAGCAGTGCCAGTTAGGGTATGAACAGAGGGTGTTTTGAATCAATCCCAGAATGCAATATGCCTATAATGTACTGTACTAAACATGTGTCAGTACTTAGGGATAAAAAGTGTTCAAGATGTTTAAGAACCATAAGATAATTCATGATCATGCTAAAAATTCCGTAAGTACTAACACCTTGTATGCTAAAATGAGTGTAAAAGTCAGGGTTTTTATGTGTTAAAAATAGGATTTTTGTGGGATCACAAGACCTTGTTGAGGTGGAATTACCCTAAACTGGTGCATTGTGGGATTGACTCAATACACCCTCTAGGGGATGAAGTTGTAGCATTGTCAGTCGAAAAATATGCAATTGTCCTGGTTAGTGACATCTATCACTTAATAGATTGTCCATTAGAGTTGAGTTTGTTTGAACTAATTTAACACTGAATAGCCTGAAATGCTTACATCTAGCATCCATTGGCAATCAGATTTCATATTCAAAGTAAACAGGATAATTGGGTGTGTTATGTGATTGGCATAACTGTGCTCTACCAAACCAAGGTAAAACTTCATCCCTAACTGCTTGTAAATTGGTAAATTGTTGCACCCGGATTTTTAATATTCACACATTTACAATTCAGTATTTTTTAAAGATTTTGCGCATCTTATAAAGCCTAAATTATGTAACAAAATATTTAATTCCTTCAATTTGCTCTCAAATGATAGTCTATACTCTGTCCAGCTCAAGTACAAAGTAGTGACGCGGGCGTATACATTGTACCGACTTTCAGCGTGCGCGTAGGCAAAGCACAAGCACACTGCAACTGAAAGGCGGCACTGGGTATACGCGCACGACATCACTTCATACTTCAGACAAGAACAACACATAGGGGTTAAGGTGCAATAGGGGTTCCTTCATATGTGGGTGATGTCAAAGGTCATCTGAGGTCATGTTCCATACTGCCGTCTTGCCAGGGGGTGACACAAGTTGTTTTTTTTTACTTTGCAAAAAACAACAATAAAATTCACAATTTAAATTTACAACATGCATAATAATGTACATGAAATATACTTGTATCGTACTTCAAAAATTATGCTTCGTTTACATGCTGATTTAGTACCGGTAGGTTATAATCATTTGGTTAGTTACTCTTGAGTTAATAAATGGAAGTTACTCTTGAGTTAAATAAATCAACTAGGGTTTAGCTCTACAAGCAATTGTCATAGTACCCCGTCATTGGCATGTGTTTATGAAATTGTTCATATGAAACAAAGCACTATACACTGTACATGCTCTCAGATATGCAACAATGAATTGCAGTGAAACTGGTATTTGCCTGAGATTTAATTACTGCATATTCAACATGCAACTTACAAAAGTGATCTACTGTACAGGTAAAACTGATGTCCAGTTAAATTTGCACAACTTTGTATTTTGTATATATAGTTTGCATTGGTATCAACACATTGACTGAGTTTCCCAGGGAAACTTTTACATAGCAGTTCACTAATGATAAAGTTCTGTTTAAAAAACATTGAAAAGAAAATCCAAGAAGAGGTTCTTGGGTGTTACTTTGTATATAGAAAGAGAAATAAGGTGTAATAGGTTTGCAGGGTGATACTTTTTGTACATTTAGCATAGTATTGCAAAACTATACTTCTCATATTTTAAAAATTGTTATTATTTTGGAATTGGAAGTAATATGAGGGCATAAGAACATTATATCCTTTGCACATGAGTTACAATAAGCCCATCTACCAAGGACACAGTTCAGTGGGTTGTACTTGTACCTACTTTGACATGAACTGACCTTGTGTGATCTGGGTATCATATATCATACCCAAAAAACCAGGGGTGTATTTTCTAAATACATAGGTGAAAGAAAGCTACTGAACTGCACCAAGGGAATTTAGATTTTACCAGCTCATAGTGTCTGTATCATGTGGTATTTTATTCCATTGTTATTATGCTGAAAAAGTGTAAACTTATTAATGCAGAATCGGGCAAAAATTGTTTTCATTAGGTAGCCCAAAAAGGAAATGCAAACTGCATTTTTATCCCCCGCCACCAAGCGGAATTTAGATTTTACCAGCTCATAGTGTCTGGGGATCATGTGGGGTATTTTATTCCATTGTTATTTTATGCATGAAACAAGTGTAAAATTATTAATGCCCCAGAATCGGCAAAATGTTTCATTAGTAGCCCAAAAAGGAATGCAACCTGCATTTTTATCCCCTGGCTTACAAGAGAGGGCGATATTGCGAGGGTGCGAATGTCTCGATAGTGTATGTGTGTGTGTTCCAGTTTGGTTGGTTTTGAACGTTAGGTTGTCGGTTTTTACGTCATCCCCTTAAAAAGTTTGTCTGATTTTAACCAGACTTGGGAGTTAATGCGATGATGTACAATAGGGGTTCCTTCATATGTGGGATGGTGTCAAAGGTCATGAGACAAAGGTCCCAAAGGCCTCAAAGGTCATGTTCCAGACTGAATCCTTGCCAGGGGGAGACGCAAGTTTACACTTGCCGCTATTTTTTTAAAAATTTTGTCTGAGAAGGGTTTCCCCCCAGAAATGCCTCAAATCCTACCAAATTGTCAAGTCCAAACAGTTGTAAACCACAGACCAGACCATATTTTATTCTTAAAATTATTAGTCTATAAAAATAATTTTGGGATCGCTTATATTTAGAACAAAAAATCGTTCTCTGGGGAATTTTGGTCAAAACAAATCTAATTCAAATAAAAAACAAAAAATGAAAGTAGCTAACATGGATCCAATATTAACATCGCACAGCCTATGACGAAACATTTGGCTTAAGGTACAGTTGATGTTAGAGAACACATAGTCATTGGCAAACCTCCACATGTTTTACCCCAATTGTAATGTGTTTATTCTGTAAGACTTAAGTATCATAAAACATTGCCTTTCTCCAAGCAAGTTACATAACAGAATTATGAAATGACAGATACAAAGGATAGTGGTTCAATCCCTGTCAGTCTTGTCTTTATTGTCGTCCACCAGACCTATAGTGGACGACCAATTAGCATCAGCTGTCAGGCCGGATGTATGTAAGGAAGGATGAGATGGATATTTCTATATTGCTTGTCAAGCAAAAAGGTCAACTTAAAGGTAAACCTGATAGATTAAATTAAAGGCAGCCCACGCTTTATATTTAATGAATATAGAGAGCGCAAAAGCTCAGAACGGCAAGATTTTAGTTGACCTAATCATTGTTATTATTTTTTTAGAGTTGATTCAGAGTTAAGAATGATGGTATGGCGATTTTCATGCCACGCTAACATAAAACCAATATAAACTTATGAATAG
This sequence comes from Ophioderma brevispina, assembly GCA_023653785.1. NCBI lineage: Eukaryota > Metazoa > Echinodermata > Ophiuroidea > Amphilepidida > Ophiodermatidae > Ophioderma > Ophioderma brevispina. The sequence continues at coordinate 50,795 of JAMKCH010010745.1, forward strand.
GCCAAAGACGCTTTTGGGAATTGTTGGGGAATGTGTTATTTAATGTCTCAGGTTGGTATTCTGAAAGGAAGACTAACTTTAGACCTAGGTTTAAACCAGGTTTAGTCCTACATGAATGGACCTTTTTCCTTTCAAAATACTTTGAAAGTTACATGTAATGGGTGAGAAAATTTCTCATGGATGGCCCATCCATGAGGAATTTTCTCACCCGTTACAGCACATTTTTAGAGTATGTTGGAAGGAAAAAAGTCCACACATGTAGGACTAACCCTAGTTTAAACCCAGGTCGAAAGTTAGACTGCCTTTCAGAATACCAGCCCTCGTGTTTGTGTGCTATAATTTCATAATGTATACTTCAGTCAAGATTAAAATGCTTTTTCATCATTGCAGTGAAACTATTAGAACTAAACAGTGAACAGAATAATTGAAACAGAGCAGAAAATTTTCTTTAACTGGAAGCAATTCACATTGGAGGGCTCCTAGGAGCCCTCCAGTACAGATGCTTCTGGGGATAGATTATTTCTCATGTTTACCCACCTAGAGTATCATGTAGTTCCAAATCAATATGTATGGCAATTTTGCCTTTTTCATTGAACTCTGTTAATCATATCGAGGGTTGACAATCAGAAAGCCTTAACTCAAAAATACTGCTTTTGAGAAATGTGATGTTTAATATTTTCTACTAAGCCAAATCTATTCATTACTCAAAATGTAAATATCTCATAAAGCTCATATATGGTACTGTAAGCAAACATTATATATATAAACTTTAGTAAACAAAGAACAATGTTTAATTATGAACAGCAGAATTAAAGAAATTCTTTAATATTTCTTTGAAGTGCTGAGTTACGTCCTTCTGACGGTAACTGAAAAGGTAATCTGTGAGTTACATCTTCAATCATGCCTATGATTGACACATCATTTCAATCAGATGTTTAAGCATATCATCCCTTTGAAATGTTTTAAAAGAAATCATCAATATAAGCGGGATAGGGAGCTAAAAAAGCTGTTGCAATTCTGGCAATTGTGCAAGCTATGAAGCCTCAACTCATTGTTTGGCCAAATACAGTTACCATCAGAAGGTCGTAACTCAGAGTTAAGGCTTTCTGTTAGTAAACAAAGTGTGCACCATTGAGATGTGGTGAAGTGTTATTTGCTTTATAGGCAATAGGAAGTAGACTAGAGTTAAGGCTTCATGGTTTTCAGAATCTGTAGGTGTTACAGATTTTTTTGTACCAAAACCTCAAATCACCAAAAAGTGAGTTACGTCCTTCTGTTTGTCAACCCTCGATATACAGTCTCAGTCCGTAGTATCTTTTTCAAAAGTTGTGTTTATTCATTGTAGCAGTTGTATAAAGATGGTGCTATTGCATATTATTCAATGTACTAAAGCTTTTAATAGGTCAAATCACAGCAACAACAAAATAGTCAAATATGGTTGACATTGCAATGTATTTTATAAATAGATGGAGATTAAATGTGTGTTGTTTCCACAGAATTATCATATTGTAAATTCTTTGCTCCGTGTAGTTTACTTTGATCAGGCTTTTTTATCCATAGCCTATCTGCAAAAGAGAGCTCCTTTTTAGGTCATCCAATGAAATCGGAAAGACCTAATGGCAGCATGATTTGTGCGTGTCTCTGTGTGTCCTGTATGTCAGTGTGCGTGTCGAACTTTTGGTATACACATTAGGTTAAAATGTTGTCTAGCTTTTTAGTGCAGTGATTTATCAAGTTCATACTTGGTATACTTATACATTGAGTCAAGGGTCTTATGTGGGGTAACAGAGGAGGAGGAGGTGGTCAAAGATCATTCAGGGTCACTCGGGGTCATATCTGGTGCATGTGGTATACACTTATGGTTAAAATGTGTAGCTTTTTCATGCGATGATGGATCAAGTTCATATTTGGTATGCTTATTGAGACAAGGGGTCTTATGTGCGGTAACAGATGAGGTCAAAGGTCATTCAGGGTCAGTAAAGAAGCAGTGGCTGAAAAAAATCACTAACATTTTGTTTAAAATGTGTCTGCTTTTAGTGCAGTCAGTGATGGATCACATGGTCATACTTGGTATGAGACAAGGAGTCCTTTCTGTGGCATAACAGAGAGGTCAAAGGGTCCATTCAGGGTCTTATATGGATTGTTCTACTTCTCTTAACCACTTGGGTGGCTAGGGGTGTACATTACGCCCCAGTTAGGGCTACCGCGCGGTGCTAGGGATGTAATAGACGCCCCCTGCAGTTATCATTTGTGTTAAAGCTCTCAGCACTCAGACCCTAATACTTATATAGGTCATAATAATATGGGTTTGTAGGGAAACTCTAAGCTACAAGATGGCATCCTCATAAAACTTTGTCCTACATTCCATTTAAGAACCAATGTACGGTTGAAAGTTCAAAAACTGCCAAGAAAATTTCTGGAGAGAGAGAGCTATAGTTTGTGAGTGTAGACTTTGTTACCAGTAACATGACAGGCGGCAAATACCTCAGCAACGTAACTCTCAATTCTAAGTAAAAGGGAATATTGCATCAAAATCCATCCAAGTAGAGATAAGTTTGAATGGTGAAAGTGATGATGGTATTAGTGAATAAGAGGGGATATGATTTAAAAGTGAATCGTGACCTAGGATTTGAAAGTAAAACCACAATTATGTATATATATATATATATATTTCAATAGCGAAAATCAAAAAACCATTTTGTCTATATTATCATTATTTATTATTCTTATTATAATTCGATATCAAAATGAAAAAAAAAGAACCTGTCCACATACATATACACACCACTAAATAAAAAACTGAAAAGTACTCCCAATGTCATGCATGCAACAGTCGTCTTTCACACTGTGTTCAAGGTGGGAACAATGACCTGGCAGCCCCTCAAGATTTTTTGCGTGCAGCCTACACACTATACACACAGAGTCGAGTATCACTGACCCTCAGTGCACCCGCTGAGCAAGACAGGGAAGATACATTTTCCACCCAGAAGCAGACCAGGGTTAAACCAATAAGCGTGCACCTACTTTGGGTCCGATATCGGATTTTTTTTTACCTTTTTAAATCATCATTGACGCCAAATCTGAGATGGGCTGCTCACCTCCGGTACAAGGGGTCTATTGACAATTTATGTGACCTATGACCTCACCAAAGAGTTACATGGATGAAAGCATAATTTGCTGAATCATCTATTTGCACAAGCAATTGCAGAACAGCCATATATCAAAACGATGCACCGATTGACTGCCCAACCTAAATAGCCACCTAACACATGTAATTCCACTCCTAAAGAGTTAATTGAAATTTCATAATATTGGGCCTCTGAGGGAACTTCATCCTGAAACCAAAAAGATTAGTGTTTATAGTCTCATCTCGAATCCACCTAGATAGATGACTCCTATTTGTGGAATTATCAACTTACAGCAACAGAATCCACACGAGCTATAAGCGAGTACCACCAAAGATTTCTGTCATTGGCATGGTTTGGTCAGGTGAATGCAACCACGTCTTACCAATCGGAAAACATTCAAAATCGATTTACTTAACGAGTGCTGGGCACGCAGTCCACTGCAGATGCAGCCCCACCCCACAGCAGGAATCTTGCCAGCCACAGGGAAAAAATTTCCCTTTTATCTGTCAGGGTTCCCAACTCGGGGTCCAACCCAGAAGCGAGGAGCCCGATGGACTTTAGCCTCTTGGACTTCAGTCTCTCTCCTTTAGTCCTCTCTCCATGGGAAAACTCAAGGCCCCGGACTCACAACCACTTTGGGCCATGCCATCGGGCCCCCATCTGGATGAAGAGAGGAGGACATCCCTAAAGCCAACGGGAAGGGGAAGGGAGTCGACGATTGATCCCCTTCTGAGACCTACTTCCATTCTGGGAGGGGACCCCTCTTCACAAATTTACCTTAATAAAGAAAAATCAACCACAATGAAAAGTGGGGTTAGAGAGCTCAAAACAACCCAAGGTGGGCCAAACCTCCCACCCCTCCCAGACCCAGGGAGCCTGAGATATACTCCCATTGCTAAAAAACCGAACGATAATATAAATTACTGTTTAAAAAGTTATGTAGGTATGTAGGTAATTATAATAATAATGCCAGGAGCGTTGTTCGCGTACTGTGTTTGCTTATTACCTGTGGGTCCGTAATGGCAGTGATTGAATGCATGATGTGGAAGTTTTGAGAGATTTATCCAGCTGGCGTGGCGCGTTCATTTGAAGCAAGTTTGAGCACGTTATGGCCATTTCAACATCGTTCCGATTTTTTTAGCGGGAGTATATAATCAGCTATACAGTCCTGCATAATTTAAACCCGTAAAGCTCTAGTACACTTCTCATTTCTTTGCTTTACTGTGTCGCCCTGCTTAGAGGAAAGACACAAAGGGGTGGCTTTTCCGTAGTGGGTTGGGCCCTGGTGAGCTGTCGGCCGTTGAACTCTGGGCCTTATCGACAGCCTCACAGCAGTCCTCCCCCAATGGCTTTCCGTATGAGATGCATACAGCGTCACGTTCTACAAGTTCAGCCAAAAGAGAGATGTCGCAGGGTATAGACGTCTCTGAACAAAAAAGGTCCACCACGCCCTCAGTGGATGTAGCCTCACAACATTTCCCCCGGTGGTCATGTTTCCCACCCCACCATAGCCAGTCCAAGACGGCTGGGGAAGCCCACTGAGGAAGGCTGTCGATTGGCGTGTCTTGGACTCCAGCCATTGCAAAGCATCACATCAGCCTTCTGGAGCTGTGGGCGGTCCGCCTGGCATTTACAGCACCTACTTTTTTATTATAAGCTCTTAGGAGTTGTCCATTGGATGTCCTAGCATAAGTTTTTTCTTTTTCACTGTTCTTATCGATATATTATCACCTTGTTCTGCTCCTTTTTTGTATATGTAAATTTCTGTCATATTGATGTATTGCTGAAGAAATTGAAAATTGAAAATACTTCCCAAGGTCAAGGTCACCCAATTCTTCAACAATCTCATGGTAGTGACTTATATAAACAAGCAGGGAGGTACCTGCAACCTGACTATGTGAAACAGACAATCAAGCTGTTGATATGGTGCCAGCGCCACATGCAGGATCGAGCTCCAGGCAGTCCATTCCGGGAGCAGGCAACATTCCAGCGGGTACCCTGGCGAGAAGGGGAACAACCATCCGCCCGGACCAAGGCCAGGGCCTGTCGTTGGAATGGCATCTCAACCAACATTGTGCAAGGTGGGACTCGAGTGGCCTCTAATCAACCTTTTTTCAGCGGCGGGGAACAACCAGCTCCTGACATGTATACTGTTCCTGAAGAGCAGACCTAATGACATAGACGCAATGACGATCAGCTGGGACAGGATCTTGTCATAGCATTCCCCCCCGATAGCAAGATACCCAGGGTGCTAGAGAAGTTCTTGAGATCCATGGTGGCAACATGCTTCTAATAGCCCACACTGGTCCAGAAAGATGTGTTTCCCGAAAGTACTTCCTCTCGCGGTGGCAGAACCGTTTTTTTACCCCCAATGAGGAGAGACCTCTTGATGAACCCGGACAAGACAAGTTCCTCTAGCAACAATTCAGACCCTTCACCTGACTGTAGGCGACTATCTTCAGATCCTACTTTTTAAAATGTTGTGACTGAAATTTCTTTGGGTGTATGTTTTGTAAAGGATTTTTGATGTTTTTAATAATCTTAATGACACGATATAACACAATATTGTGTTGAGGTTGCATACACTTTATACTCACTCACCCTTACAAATGGCAGCAGACCTTTTGGAAGAGGCTGCTGCCCTGGCAAGAAAGACAAGGCATCCTTCAACGAGAAAGACTTACAATGTCTGGCATCAAAAGGAAGTACCAGTCATGGTGTCCCGCCAAGACATCAAGTCCAATCCTTATCTAAGGCTCTTTGGGAAACGTAGCAGAGTTCCTCACATGGGTTTTCCAGCAACAAGGGGCCAGTTCCTGCCGCACTGCCGTAGCTTCTGTCCATCGGCTTCTCAGGGGGGTCTGATTCACTTGTCCTGAATGACCTTTTGAAGAGAATGTTTCACGAGTCTCCTCCCAGGAAGTCGCTTTCCCCAGCATGGGACTTGAACAGGGGTCTGCACCTCCTAGCTGAGTCTTGCCGTTCGAACCTCTGGATCAAGCTAACATGGAAGACTTTACTAGGAAGGTGGCGTTCCTAAATCAATCTAAACTATCTATTTGTTAGAGCATTTTGTTCCTATCATTTTGGCCATCATTTGGGGGGGGGGGAAAGTGTCCTCATCATTGAAAACTGTGACGAGAATTTGATATGAAGCTGAAAATAACTCCTTATGAGTATATTATCAAGGTCACATTTGAAATCACACTCAACATATTTTCTGAAGCACTTTATACATATAACTTTATTGGTTTTATAATTTTGGTGCGTCATTTTGAAAAAAAGACCGCCCCAGGCTCAGTTGATGAAAACTGTCATTGAGAATTTGGTTGAAAACAACTGAATATGGGTTAATCAATAAGGTCCACATTGAAACCAGACTTAATCAATTTTTCTGATTTTATTTTATAGCTTTTACCATTTTGGTGGCCATTTTGAAAAGTCTCCTCAATCGATGAAAATCGCTACTGACAATTAGGGTAGACGTTTCATATAATATAGAAGTCCCATGGATGCAAATGAGGTAATACAATTGATTCCGTCATGCGCTGTATGATGTTGTGCAGTAAGCGCTTGAGGAATAATTTCAATACCTAATTTTGCATCCATGGGACTTCTATATAAAACTTCTACTAGAATTGGACAAGTTGAAATCAACTCTACTTATGGGTTCATAACAAGGTCCATTAAAATATCCGACTTGGCAAAACTTCTGAAGTAGTTGACATAACGTGTGCCCCTGACTATTCATACTTGGTCAGAAGAACACTGGCCCAAGACTCTATGTGGTGTAAACAAAGTGACTTCAGATGACCCTTCTGTGAACTTCGAATCGCCAAACGCCAGTGTGACTCACGTTGGCAAACCGCGATGGCAGGTGACGCAAGTGTTCCGGGGAATATGTATATTTCTTTATACATTGTAATAACATAACTTACTTTATCGCCATGGGCTCAACGTCGTTCGGATTTATTAGCTATGCCTGCATGCATGGTCACGTTCAAGTCCACTGATAGCTCTATATAATAGGAGTGGTTACACAACAGTAACTGTATATTAGATGAGTGCAAAAAGGGCGCATAGAAAATGCTCGGAAAACCCCCTTCTGCCCTGCCTCTCCCTCCCCCCATTTGCAATGTCTGGTTATGCCACCGGGTGGACATACCCGGCACAATGGCATTCCCTGAGACACCTGTTTACAGAAGTCATATCTCGGGTCACAGTGCCTGTTTTAGGGACATGCCATCCCGTGCGCACAACTTTTTATAATGTCCAATGAACTCGCCTAATTTTGTGGAGGTACACTTTCCCAATCAGGTCCCTTCCCTGGACATGAGCATCCAAGCTTGGATGGGGTGCATTTTCAGACTGTGATGATCTTGGCGGATTTAAGAGTCAGCAGTGTCAGCATCTGCTGACGTGCCCCTCTAAAATATTGCTCTTATGTCCCCCCTCAGACAGTCCCTATGTCACACTAAAGTGGGCGACATTACCTCACAAGCTACGTTAAAAGGGCCCCACCTTAAGCTGCTGACAGGGCCCTTTTCCTAATCCGCCACTGGTTAGATTGTCAAGCATGCAGGTGGCCCGACTCGGGCCCCTCACCACATCAACCATGTCAACCGCTGGAACTTTTGCTGTGTTCCTGGTCTCCGTTGACTGGTATACCATGTTCCAACAGGAAACCCTATCTGCATGACCAATATAGAACAGTCGTAATACCTATCAAAGGTGGATCATGGAGCGGAATGATCTGTCAGGAAACGCTTCACCTGCTGCTCTGGTGTCAGAAGCAGGGCATCAAGCAGGGGGAGCACCTTCCCGGATTGACAAATGTGACTGTCGTAGCAGAGTTAATGTGATAGCTTTGTACTACCAATACCCCTGGGGGGGGGACTCAACTGTTTTTTCAGGTGGGGGATTTGCGGCCCCGATTTCCGCGGAACTGGGATGGCTTGGAAGGATTTTGTCTCCGAAAGTATCGGGCTTTTTTTATGGGAACTGAAATTTTGAGAAATTTGCAGGCTGGGAGATGAAATTTGGCTAAAATTCAGCTCTGAGGTCAAATTTTCTGAAAGGGGACCTTAAGAACTGAATTATGCTTACTTGGGACTGCTGAGGAGACGCGAAAGGGGTCTTAAGGGCCGCACATACCCGTACCTCTTTCCATGTCGTGCCCCCCCCCCCACATCCTTTTTTGTGTTTTGTTTTTGTTTTGCTTGCTCAGTGAGTATACATTTGATTATTTCAAATTTTGCACTCAGGGGTCCTTGGGTGACATGTCTTTGGTGGGGTGATCAAATGCTCGGATTCCTCACTAGAAGTTGCAGTGAGGTTTGGTACAAACATACAACGTTTTGCCCAAACTCGGGGGGGGGGGGGGTACCAGATTTGGTTTGGTCGGGGATGTGCGACTGAGGAGTCTCAGCCTTAAGGTCCTTCATACTTCCAACGCACTGCATTGCTGTGCAGTAAATTTACGCAATTTTTTTCCGTCACTCCGATGCACTCTATCGATCACTGCAGGTTAGGGTTTGCAGTACGTTGCAGTAAACTTACGGAAATTCGGCATACTGCAACACTCACTGCACCCCACTGCATCTTGCTGCTCGCCAGTTAAAATAATTTTCAACTTCTTTGCAGTAACTCATGCGTTTGCAATACTGCAAGGGATTGCAGTGACAATTTTTGATAGGACTGATTGCAGCACTGCACTGCATTCATGAAGTATGACGGACCTTTACCCAATACCCATTTCTAAGAGTGATTTTGGTGGGAAAAGGTACAAACTTCAAAATTTGCCCAAACCCGGGGGGGGGGTATATTACTCATATTTGGTTTTGGTCCGGGATTGCGACTTATAGTCTCAACCCTACCTATACCCATTTCTAAGAGTCTTTGGTGGGAAAGGTAACCCATTTCTA